>PITA01011234.1:0-14151 GCA_004023965.1 Spilogale gracilis | reverse complement strand
CCACCAAAATCCCTCTACAGTTCTTAGCACTGTCCTGTGTTCGTACTTCCTGGAGGAATGTGGAGCTCAGAGCAGAAACTTGAACTATATTTGTTGAATAAATGAGTAATTAAGACCCTTGAAAGAGTGATATTTCTTTCTTTTTCTTTCCTTCCTTCCTTCCTCCCTTCTTTCTTTCTTTCCATCCTTCCTTCCTTCCTTCTTTCTTTTTTTGACAGAGAAACACATCTAGAGAGGGAACACAAGCAGGGGGAGTGGGAGAGGGCGAAGCAGGCTTCCTGCTAAGCAGGAAGCCTGATGTAGGGCTCGATTCCGGGACTCTGGGATCATGACCTGAGCCGAAGGCAGACGCTTAACAACTGAGCCACCCAGGTGCCCTGAAAGAGTGATACTTCATTCTTATTCAACAGTTCAGGAAACAGAAGCTCAGAGATGTTAAGTAACTAGCTTAAAATCACACAGAGTGAATCTTGATTCCTTAATGGACAACCTATAGTGTTCATTTCTTTAATGTTTTCCAAGGTACCAAGTACATACTGAGTGTTAAATAACTGCAGATTAACTGAAAGAGTTAATGATGTAGTATGTCTTTATCTGAATCAGGTAAACATCTCTTTAATATAGAAACAGGAACAATGTGGGGTGGAGGGAACAAAGAAATTGATGTCACCTTTTTTTGATAAAAAAAGAAATAGTAATGGAGCAATTCAGGATTACTGAAAAAGAAAAAAAAATCTAAAAAACTAACGAAACCACTTCAAAGTGTCCAGAAACTAAAATTCAGAATAAAAGAAGTTTGTATTTTGTTTCATGCATTATATTAAAGAGTTGAAAAAAAGAAAGAAGGAGAGAGCATTGGTTTTGTTGGCTTGAAAGGGCTATGTAAAAAACTTTTTTTGAAGGCTATGTAAAAATTAATTTATGGTTCTTGTCCCACTCTTTTGAACAATTACAAAATCTCCAAATTGACGCACATCGTTTGGGGTGCAGCTATTCAAGAGTAACCATGGGCAACTCTTGGTGGGCACTTTCTTCCCTTTAAGTGGTCACTATAGTTAGTCAAGGTCAAAAGTTAGCCATGGGTCCTGGGAGCCTTGGGTGGGGGGGTCAGGGGTGGGGGGAATCATGGTGAGTCATGTGATTCCTCTGGTTCCTCTGAATCCTTGAATTCTCTGAAAATGCAGTGATTGGGAAGGATTATGGATATTCTAATTAGGCCGTATATAATTTAATTTTGGAGTGGTGAAATTTACCCGGTCTTCTAAATGTTCATTGAATAAACATTAAGTAAGCCTTTGAAAATTAATGGACTTGTCCACTGAGTTATTATTCACAAAAATCTCTTTAGCTCCAAGCATAGGATCTGGCCCTTATTTGGTGCCCAATAAATTAATCAAGTTGTGACTTTAATGTGAGTTAATTAAACACCTAAAAGACAGCGTGTCCCTCAGTCTGCCCACAAGATCCATCTCCTTTAACGCCTCATGGCCTCTGGACTTGCTGCTCGGCCTGATTATAAGATTTGCTTCTCTTCTTTGCCTAGGACAGTAGATGTCTATTGATTTATCTTTCCCATATCCATTTTCCTCTTCTCAGAAAACAAACACTTATTTCTTATTTTCTCTCCAAAGTTCTCTCCCTCCCCACCCCCCTGTGCTTTTGGAGGGCTGATTCCATTCCAGGCTCCAGAGAGGGCCATGTGCCTCTGTCTAATCCATCACCATGCTTGGTTGATCAGTTAGAGACATGTGACCCAGTCGGATCCAATTGGGGCCAATCCCTTTATTATTTTTTTTAAATAGATCTCATATTTTTAGAGCAGTTTTTAAAAAAATATTTTATTTAGTTATTTGAGAGAGAGTGGGAGAGAGCATGAGAGGGGAGGTCAGAGGGAGAAGCAGACTCCGATGTGGGACTCGATCCTGGGATTACCAGGATCATGACCTGAGCTGAAGGCAGTGGCTTAACTAACTGAGCCACTCAGGCGCCCTATAGAGCAGTTTTGATTCAGAGTAAAATTGAGAGGAAAGTACAGAGTTCCCTGATTAATCTCCCTCCCCCACTGCATGCGCTCTCCTTGCTGTTAACACGGCTCACCAGAATGGTACATTGTATGGTCAGTGAACCCACCTTGATACATTATTATCAACCAAAGTCTATAGTTAACACTGGAGTTCATGCTTGGTGTTGCAGAGTCTACAGGTTTGGACAAATATATAATGACTTGTATCCACCATTATATTGTCCTCCAGAATCGTTTCACTGCCCTGAAAATCCCCAGTACTCTTCCCCTACCCCCGTTCCTCCCTATTTCCTCCAACCTCTGGCAACCACTGATCTTTTTACTGTCTCCAGAATATTTTAGCTTTTCCAGAACGTCATATAGTTGAAATCAGGCAGCAAAGAGCCTTTATATCAAAAAAAAAAGAAAAAAAAAGTCAATAGTAGCCTAACACTCCATTACAATGGCTAACGTCATTCACCTCATCATCTAGACATTTTATCATCTCACATCACCACAGGAAGAAGGACGAGTACAATACAATACGATGTTTTGAGAGAGAGACCACATTCACATAACTTTAATTATGGCATGTCACTATAATCGTCCTATATTATTATTAGTTATTGTCAATCATCCCTTACTGTGCCTAATTTATAAATTAAACTTTATCACATTAAGTATAGGGAAAAACATGGTAAGTATAAGGTTCGGTACTATTCGTGGTTTTAGGCACCCACTGGCTATCTTGGAAGTATCCCTTGTGGATAAGGGGTGATGACCGTATGTCTTTTGCAAATCTGTGGCTTATCTTTTTCTTCCTTTCATAATCCCCCACCTCGTGTTGAACCATAGGAAAGTGATGATCTCTCTCCTGAGGTTGCTGACATGAGGCAGAAGCCGGGAGTGGCTGGCAGCCTGAGTCTAGAGTCAAGAAATAAATGAGAATAGACAGCTCACAAGCAAAAGGGGGGAACAAAACGCTCATAAACATACAAAAATAAGATCAACTCTTAGGAGAAATGAATTTGAAGTATAAAGTAGTGTTGTTTTTCATCTATCAGACTTTCAAAATGAAAACATAATTATAATGCAATGTGTGGCTCAGAATGTAGGGAAAATGTCCGTCAATTAGACTCAGGTCTGGATGTAAGTACGAGACATGAGCAACTGGGGACTTAAGTGAACTGATGTTTATCCCTTTCATGATGTAAAATAAGTCTGTAGGTCTGGTGAGAGCTGGTATGGTGGGTCCATTTTCCTCAGGGACCCGGCTTCTGTTTGCTGGCTTTCTCTAGCTCGGCATTCTTATAGTCACATGACTCACAGTATTGGCTGAAGTGCCATCTGTCCCATCTGCTTTGCAGGCAGCAAAAAGCCAGGAAAGAAAAGGGAGAGCACACCCTTTCCTTTCTGGAAGCCCGCACTCACTTCCACTCACATCTCATTGGCTGGAGCTTTGTCATGTGACTATACCTAACTGCAAGGGAACCTGGGAAATTTAACTTTTGCTCCAAGTGGCAGTCTACTCTATTAAGACAAAAAAAAAAAAAAAAAAAAAAAATGTTGGGAAGTGAGTAGGTATTCTCAAATACTATTAGCAGTAGTATAAATTGGTATAACCTTTACATCCTTCCCTGTTGCTTTTCAATAAATTGTTTCATTTGATTCCCACATCTCATTATCAGTCCCTTTTTTTTTTTCAGATAAAGAAACAGACAACAGATGAACTAGCTCAGCCAAGGACACTGTATTGATGAGAATTCTCAGCAGCCAGTGATTGGGATTGAGCATCTTGTCATCACGCCCCTGCCCCCTTCATGCATGTGCATGCACTCTCTCTCAAATAAATAAAGAAAATCCTAAAGAAAAAAGAAACCCAAGTCAAACTGTGAGAATTCACAGGCTCACTTGACTGCAAAGGTCACAGGTAGCAGCAAGTTCAGGTATGAATGGCTCCAGACAGTGAGTCAGGACTCTCTCCTCCTCCATCTCCTGGTCTGTTTCCTGTGTGTTGGCTTCATTATTGGATGGCAGCTAACCTCACCACTCTACTCTACCACCAGCACTGTACAGTTTCATTCTTTGATAGGCCTTCCCCCTGTGGTGGCCCATAGCAGATCCAATCACATCATGGTGAAAAAAAGAGCACTTCTTTTCCGGTATTTCTAGTAAACATCCCAGAACTGACTCTCACTGGACAGCCTTGGGTCACATGCCCATCTCTGAGCTGGTCCCTGGGGCCTGAGATGAGCCATGCTGCTGTCCGTCCGGGCAGAGCTGAGTCACTTGCTTATTCTTAGAGCCAAGGGTGGGGGTCAGCCCCGCTGGAACCAGGGAGACCAAGTGGGGGAGGGGAAATCCCCCCGGAAACTTGGGGCACAATTTCCAGAAAAAGGAAAGGTTGCCAGACAGACTAAAGTATGAACATCTACTGCTAGGGAGCGGCAAACTGGGGAGAACTGCAGCAGCAGCCTGGTCCCCAAGTCCTAGTTCTCAGGGCGCCACAACCACCCCAGCTCTGTTGCCTAGGAACTCACTTTAAAGAAATCACAAAATGTAAACATAGACAAAAGGAGAAGTAATCAGAGGAGAATCACACACACGAAGGGGAGAGGTTCCAAAGGCCTTGGGAAAACTTCAGCTCTGGGGCTTCCTTACCTAATTCACCTTGTCAGAAGTTTTAAAACCTGATGAATTACATTCCCAAGGCCTGAGCCAATTTGCAGATGTGATCAAGAACATGCTGTCAGAAATCACAGAGACTGGGGACGGTTGGAAGATGGGGGGCAGGTAAAGTTGTATATGTTTTTTTTTGTTGTTGTTGTTTTTAAGATTTTATTTATTTATTTGACAGAGAGAAACACAGCAAGAGAGGGACCACAAGCATGGGGAGTGAGAGAAGGAGAAGCAGGCCTCCGGCTGAGTAGAGAGCCCGATGTGGGGCTCGATCCTGGGTCTCCAGGATCATGACCTGAGCCAAAGGCAGTCGCTTAACCAACTGAGCCACCCAGGCGCCCCGGTATATATGGTTTTTAAAAGAGGCATTCCAGGTCCTGCAGATGAATTGGTCTTCATCCTCTTCTTTCCTCCAGGTTCCTCTCCCTTTTGACCCTTTTTTTTTTTAATTAAGATTTTATTTGAGAAAGAGAGCAAGTGAGCACGCTAGAGCACAAGAGGGAAAAGTAGACTCCCTGATGAGCAAAGAGCCTAACGTGGGGCTCCATTCCAGGACTCTGGGATCATGACCTCAGCAGAAGGCAGATGCCAACTGCCTGAGCCACTCAGGAGCACCCCCCCACCCCTGTTTTAAAGACAATTTCATTGCAGTATAATTTACAGGTCACAAAATTCACCCCTTTTAATTGTACAAGTTGATGATTTTAAGCACTATTTCAATACAGTTTTTTCATCATTTCAGGAAAACCTCAAAGCTGTTTGCTTATTTCTTTTAATATTTTATTTATTTATCAAATAGAGAGAGAGAACTCAAGCAGGGGGAGTGGTAGGCAGAGGGAGAAGCAGACTCCACACCAAGCAAAAAGCCCAATGCAGAACTTGTCCCAGGATGCTGGGAACATGACCCAAACTGAAGGCAGATGTTTAACCAACTGAGCTACCCAGGCATGCTTCAGCCATTTATCTTTAATCCCTGTTCCTCCCCCCAGCCCCAGGCAACCACTAATCTACTTTCTATCTTTGCCAATTTGCCTTTTCTAGGTATTTTGACTTTTTTTCTTAGGGTGAGAATTTTTGTTATTGCTTTTTAAAAATATTTTGGTTTGGCGGCGCCTGGGTGGCTCAGTTGGTTGAGCCACTGCCTTCGGCTCAGGTCATGATCCCGGAGACCCAGGATCGAGCCCCACATCGGGCTTCCTGCTCCGCGGGAGGCCTGCTTCTCCCTCTCTCACTCCCCCTGCTTGTGTTCCCTCTCTAGCTGTGTTTCTCTCTGTCAAATAAATAAAAATCTTAAAAAAAAAAAAAATATTTTGGTTCTAGGGGCGTCTTCGGTGGGCTCAGTCATTAAGCATTTGCCTTTGGCTCAGGTCGTGATCCCAGGGTCTCGGAATCCAGCTGGCAGGAAGCCTGCTTCTCCCTCTCCCATTCCCCCTGCTTATATTCCCTCTCACACTGTATCTCTCTCTGTCAAATAAATGAATAAAATCTTTATTAAAAAATATTTTGGTTCTAGGGCACCTGGGTGGCTCAGTGGGTTAAAGCCTCTGCCTTCGGCTCAGGTCATAATCTCAGGGTTCTGAGATCGAGGCCCACATCGGACTCTCTGCTCAGCGGGGAGCCTGCTTCCTCCTCTCTCTGCCTGCCTCTCTGCCTGCTTGTGATCGCTCTCTGTCAACAAATAAATAAAATCTTTAAAATATATATATATTATAAAATATAATATATATATATATTTTAGTTCTAAAAGCAAGATATTCGTGGTAAAAAGTGCAAATGATACAGAAGGGAATAAAGTAAATCATGAACGTTGTTCTGGCAGTCTTGCTCTTTAGAGATCTACTGTTAACAAATCACTGTGTACTTACCCCTCCCGATATTTTTTCCTAGATCATCTCAAACATCACATTATGGGGTGCCTGGGTGGCTCAGTTGGTTAAGCGACTGCCTTTGGCTCAGGTCATGATCCTGGAGACCCAGGATCGAGCCCCATATCGGGCTCCCTGCTCAGCAGGAAGCCTGCTTCTCCCTCTCTCACTCCCCCTGCTTATGGTCCCTCTCTGGCTGTGTTTCTCTCTGTCAAATAAATAAATAAAATCTTTAAAAAAAAAATCACATTGTGCATATATCTACTGTGTGGTGTTTTGTTTGTTTGTTTGTTTTGTTTTTTGTTTATTTGCTTACTAAGTAAACTTTCCATCCAATATGGGGCTTGAACTCACAATCCTGAGATCAAGAGCCCTATACTCTACTGACTAAGCCGGTCAAGTGCCCCTCTACCATGCTTAGGTAGCACTCCTCTTCTCTGGATAATACTATCCATATTTTTCCTGTGTAAAGTGTCTTTCACCCACCTTCAGTCCTTATAGACCAACTCTAGGAGGAGGGATCATGGCTCAAAGATGGCCAATTTTCTCCTTTTTGCTGAAGCCATAGGAAAGTTGGGGGTCACCTGGCTAGCTCAGTGGATAGAGTGTGAGACTCCTGATCTTTGGGTTGTGAGTTCAAGCTCCACGTTGGGTGTGGAGATTACTTAAAAATAAAATCTTTAGGGGTGCCTGGGTGGCTCAGTCGCTAAGTGTCGGCTTTTAGCTCAGGTCATGATCCTCGAGTCCCAAGATGGAGCCCCACATTGTGCTCCCTGCTCGACGGGAAGCCTGCTTCTCCCTCTCTTACTCCCCCTGCTTGTGTTCCCTCTCTGGCTCTGTTTCTCTCTGTCAAATAAATAAAATCTTAAAAAAAAAAAAAATGAATGATTTTATTTATTTATTTGTTAGAGAGAGAGACGCAGCACAGGCAAGGGGGAGGGACAGGCAGAGGGAGAGGCAGGCTCCCAGCAGAGCCCGAAGCCCAATGTGAGACTCTTTTCCCACAACCCTGGGATCATGACCTGAACAAAAGGCAGATGCTTAATCAACTGAACAACTGAACAACCCAGGCATCCCAACCCATTTTTTTAAGCTTGCAAATATATTCTGGGGAATACTTTCGGCATCAGTACATAGACCTTCACCACATTTATTTTAATGATTTTAAAGCCATACTGTTTGTTTGTATCATATTTAATTTAAACAATCTCTTGAGACCATTCTGCTTGACCATGATCCTAAAGAATATAGACCAGTGTTTTTCACACCTCAGGCTTCAATCCATTAGTAGGTTATAAAGTTAATTTCTGGGTTATGACTAATAATTTATTTTATTTAGCAGGCTAAATCAAAATGGAATAGAAAATAAAGGGGGGGGCGCCTGGGTGGCTCAATGGGTTAAAGCCTCTGCCTTCGGCCCAAGTCATGATCTCGGGGTCCTGGGATTGAGGCCCACATCGGGCTCTCTGCTTGGCAGGGAGCCTGCTTCCTCCTCTCTCTCTGCCTGCCTCTCTGCCTACTTGTGATCTCTCTCTGTCAAATAAAGAAATAAAATCTTAAAAAAAAAAAAAGAAAAAAAAAAGAAAAGAAAAGAAAGGGGGGTGGGGGACACCTGGCCGGCTCAGTCAGTGTGGTGTGCAACTCCTAATCTCAGGGTTGTGAGTTTGAGATGCAGGTTGGATGTAGAGATTACTTAAATAAGTAAAACCCTTAAATAAATAAATACATACATACATTTTTTTAAATGATGGAACAACATCAAAAGTACCAGAATACACTAAATGATATATGTTAAAATCAAAGCTTTTATTTCAGTATGTGTATAAACACATGTATGCAAGGTCATAGTATAAAATTTCTATTTTACTGTCAATTGTTGCCCAAAAGTTTGAAAAATACAGCTATTGACCATCCTATTATGACCAAACTTTTTACATGGGCCTGTTTTCTCTCATAAATCAAGAACTGAACTTTTGGGCACCTGGGTGGCTCAATGGGTTAAGCCTCTGCGTTCAGCTCAGGTCATGATCTCAGGGTCCCGGGATCAAGGCCCACATTGGGCTCTCTGCTCAATAGGGAACCTGCTTCCTCCTCTCTCTCTGCCTGCCTCTCTGCCTACTTGTGATCTCTCTGTCAAATAAATAAATGAAATCTTTAAAAAAAAATGATCATTATCATCATCATCATCATCATCATCAACTAGAACATGAAACTAAAAATTTTACATAGGGGCGCCTGGGTGGCTCAGTTGTTAGGCATCTGCCTTCAGCTCAGGTCATGATCCTGGAGTCCCAGGATCAAGCCCTACATCTGGCAGGAAGCCTGCTTCTCCCTCTGCCACTCCCCCTGCTTGTGGTCCCTCTCTAGCTGTTTTTCTCTCTGTCAAAATAACTAAATAAAATCTTTTAAATAAATACATAAATACATAAAAAATTTACATAAAGGGCCAGATAAATAATTTGGGTTTTGTGGCTCTTCCTCCTCAGTGTCTCAGCTCTGCCACTATAGGCCCAAAACACAAATGGCTGACTTTGAATTCACATTATCGGTGGACAATGAAACTTGAATTTTATATAATTTTCTTGTGTCAAAAAATTATTCTTTAGATTTTTTTTTCCAACAGTTTAAAAACAAAAACCCATCCTTGGCTCACTGGCTAAGGAAAAATATGTGTTAGTCAAAGGAATTTGTCTACTTCTCTCTTCCTTCCTTCCCTCCTCCCTCTCCTCTTCCTTCTTGCCTTCCTTCCTTCCTGCCTTCCATCCTTTTTATTTAATTATTTGTTTTAAAGTAGGCTCCATGCTGGGCATGGAACCCAATGTAGGGTTTGAACTCATGACCCTGAGATCAAGTCCTGAGTCAAAATCAAGAGTCAGGCACCTAACTGATTGAGCCACCTTGGTGCCCCAACTTTTGAATTTTTAAATATTTTTATTTATTTATTCAATTATTTTTTTAAGCTCTACCCCCAATGTGGGGCTTAAACTCACAACCCCAAGATCAAGAGTTGCATTCTCTACTAACTGAGCCAGTCAGGTGCCCCAATATGTTCACTTTTTAATTTTAAATTTTAATTCAGTTTTCAGTATTCAAAAAGTACCAAAGAAATAAAAGTCCCCAATGCATCTCTATCAGATTTTTTTTTTAAAAAGTATTTTATTTATTTATTGAGAGAGAGTGTGAGTGAGAGAGAGACAGCATGAGAGGGGAGAAGGGCAGAGGGAGAAGCAGACTCCCCATGGAGCTGGGAGCCTGATGCAGGACTCGATCCCGGTACTCCAAGATCATGACCTGAGCTGAAGGCAGTGGTTTAACCAACTGAGCCACCCAGGCGCCCCTCTATCAGACTTTTTGATCTTGATCAAACTGGCAGGTTAAAAATGGCAAGTCAGCATAATTTCAATTTTCATATCTCTTATTATGAGTGTGAGTTTTCTAGGACTGCAGTGACAAATTGCCAGAAACTTGGTGGTTTTAAACAACAGAAATTTATTCTTGCACTGTTCTGGAAGCTAGAAGATGGAAATCACAGTGTCAGCAGGGCCGTGCTCCCTTCCAAGACTCCAAGGATGAATCTTTCCTGGCTTCCACTAACTTCCTGTTGGTGCTGGGCATTCTTATTGTTCCGCGGCTTGTAGATACATCCCTCCAATCTTTGTTTCCGTCTTCACGTGGCCTTCTCTGCTGTGTGTCTGGGCCTCTCTGTCCAAATTTATCTCTTCTTACCCACACACCAGCCTTTTTGTATTTAGGGCCCACCCTCATCCGGTATTACTTTGTTTTAACTTGCTAACATCTGCAAACACCCTACTTCCAAATAAGTCCCATTCTCGGGTTCCAGGTACATGTGAATTTTTCAGGGACCCGATTCAACCCAGTAAAGTAGTACATTTGGCATCTTCTCACGTTTTATCTACAAATGAACCAATTCATAACTATTTAGATACCATGGGCTCATCTGATTGTTCAAAGTCTTCATTCCGCAGACCTGCTTGCTCTCCCAGCCCAATATATACCTCACATCCTAATGGTGGTTTCAGGGGAATGAACCCCAAGCTCAGTATGTAGCCTGATATTATCCACAACAGAGTTTTGCTGATGGAACCCAACTTTGGGCACTAGAAAGAACTAAGCCAATATGTGTGATGTGATGAACTGAATTGAAATGTGAGGAAAAGGGCACCTGGGTGGCTCAGTGGGTTAAAGCCTCTGCTTTCAGTTCAGGTCATGGTCTTGGGGTCCTGGGATCAAGGCCTGCGTCGGGCTCTCTGCTCCGCAGGGAGCTGCTTCCTCCTCTCTCTCTGCCTGCCTCTCTGCCTACTTGTGATCTTTCTCTCTGTCAAATAAATAAATAAAATCTCTAAAAAAAAAAAAGAAGAAAATGTGAGGAAAAGAAGTGTCTAAAACAATGATAGCTAAAAGTATTGTTTTTTATTACTATAATCGCATTATTATTATATGACCCTTTATGAGTGTTTACTAAGAGCCAGGCATTTTTAAGCCCTTTACGTGTATTAATTCAGGTAAAGTAAGAAGTGGCAGAAGTAGGATTGGGACCTCAGCCCACTCTGCTCAACTTGAATATACCTAAAAGGGAAGGAGGAAGTTTTCAATCTCAGAACTAAGTGTGGTTTTATTTTTTAACTTCCTCTGTTAGATTTTAAAATATGTGACATTAAATACGATAACTACTCAGCCTCGGATTTTGAACACTTTCTTCCCATAAAGGACATCTAGGCTGGCTATCACCTTGGGCTTTTATTTCTTTTTTCTTTCTCCTCTTTTTTTTTTTTCCTATGCTCCACTTTCTCTGCACACTCTTCCTTTGCCCTAAGTTGCTACTTCAGATCAGGAAGATTAAGAAGCCATAAATAACTTTTCTGTGAATTTTTCTACGGAAGTTCAACCTGATTAGATCCTGCCTATCAGTGGTAAAGCAAAAAACAGACCAATACAAAACCCAAGGCAGGGTTTCTGAGCACAGAGACAAGTGACAAAGTCGGTTCCAGTTCTTGCGACACTCCTTTGAGACATGCTGTGCAGCAGAATGTGTTAAACACTGAGTAATGGATCGATTATATTTTTTGCATGTAACACGTGACTGGAAAAAAGTGAGACACTTAAAAGGATCGGTAGTTGAGTAACATACTTATGTGTTACAGGAAAATTGCCAGTTTCCATGCTTAAAAATACATCATTCATCCATAATTATGTTTTCCTTTTAAGACACAATGAACAGTAGGGCATCTATGTGGTGCAGTCTGTTCAGCGTCTGAGTCTTGGTTTTGGATCAGGTCGTGATCATAGGTCCTGGGATGGGTCCTGCCTGCTTCTCCCTTTCCTGCCCTCTGCTGCTCTGCCTACTTCTGCTTCTCCTTCTCTCACTCCCTCTGCTTGTGTTCCCTCTCTGGCTGTGTTTCTCTCTGCCAAATAAATAAAATCTTCAAAAAAAAATTTTTGGGGGGGTGCCTGGGTGGCTCAGTCATTAAGCATCTGCCATCAACTCAGGTCATGATCCTGGAGTCTCTAGATCAAGTCCCACATCAGGCTCCCTGCTTCTCTCTGCCAAATAAATAAAATCTTTAAAAAAAATTTTTTTAGGGGCGCCTGGGTGGCTCAGTTGGTCAAGCAACTGCCTTCGGCTCAGGTCATGATCCCGGAGACCCGGGATCGAGTCCCGCACCGGGCTCCCTGCTCGGCGGGAAGCCTGCTTCTCCCTCTCTCACTCCCCCTGCTTGTGTTCCCTCTCTGGCTGTGTTTCTCTCTGTCAAATAAATAAAATCTTTAAAAAAAATTTTTTTTTAATATACATATAAAACATTGTGCCTGACATATAGCACTGGCTCAATTAATGCTTATTATCAGTATGTATCACATAATGATTAAAATAATCTATATTATTATTAATTATTGCTATAGTAAGAGCTCTCACACCAGACCAGGGCCTTCTAACTTTCCTGTCTGGTATTGTTAGAAATGAACTCTCTCTCCCGCTGAGCAATGACCTTGTCCCAAACATGATGTTTCTATGGGCCTTTAATCTCACATCCATATTTTTATTTTTTTTTTCAGGGGAAAGCACGAACGCAGTCCCCCACTACCACAAATTATGCAGTCGAGTTTCCCACATTTGGGGAAATCGCAGGGGTCAGCACATCCAGAGTGCAATGGATAAGCCTCGCCCTGGGAAAACCACCTTCGTGATCATGGTATCTCCCCTGCCAGGTAAGTATACACACATCCATATTTTTAGCCAAAGGAAAACATTTTCTGAACAGAGGCCTTAAGTGTTAATTACCTGTAGTTGAAATGTCTACACGTTTGGACTTGCTGCCAGTCACCTGATTGAAGGAATGCAGCTTAGGAGCAATAAAGAAAAAGGAATTAAGGTGATGCTACCAGGTTTCACATTCTATGCAATTTTCTTCCGCTCCTTCAATTATAGAAACACCCATGGGGTAGGAGTGGGGATGGCAAAGCCAGGCTCCCTGTGGCATCAGTGGAGCCCAATGTGAAGACGAAAGCCATGAAGTTGAATGCTTGAGACCATTTCTTTCTTTCTTTTTTTTTTTTTTTTAAGATTTTATTTACTTGACAGAGAGAAACACAGCCAGAGAGGGAACACAAGCAGAGGGAGTGAGAGAAGGAGAAGCAGGCTTCCCGCCAAGCAGGAAGCCCGATGTGGGGCTCGATCCTGGGTCTCCGGGATCATGACCTGAGCCGAAGGCAGTCGCTTAACCACCTGAGCCACCCAGGCGCCCCTTGAGACCATTTCTGGAATAAGGAAGGAGGTTGCCGTCTTAGCTCCACTTCTTACCGGAAGTGGTTCCTTCCAGAAGTCTCTTAAGCCCTCTGCTGCCTTGATCTCAGTCCTGGACCTAGTCAATTCTAGGGAACAGATTCTGGGAGGGAGATATGCAGGTAGACGGTTTACCAGGAAGAGCTCTTGCAAAGGACACCTGTGAAGGATCAGGGAAGCAGGGGGTGCAGAGGGAGAAATTGAATTAGGAGGCAACTGCAGGGGAAGCCTCAGCCCACCTCGGTGAGGCCAGGAAGCAGGGATGGCCCTTCTCTCCAGAAGGGAGGCTGGGGGCCTGGCCTTTGCATTCCTGCATCAACCAGGCATTGAACCTGGCAGTGGTCCTTAATGCAGGGAGGGGGAGGCCGATTTGGCCCCCAGAGAACACCCAGCAATGTCTGGAGACATTTTGGTTGTTGCTGCTGGAGGAGGGGTGCTACTGGGCCTTTAGTAGGAAGAGGCCAGAGGTGCTGCTGACGTGGCACCTAGCCCACAGGCTGGCCCTCACGACAAGGAAGTATTGTCCCACCGTGGCAAAAGTGCTGAGGCTTCTCAAGGATAAAGGCTGGCCTTGAAGAGGGCTCGTCATGTTAGAGCAGCTTCCTTTAAGTCAGGGCAATTTCTGAAGAATTCACTAGAACTGTGGGTCAAAAGCAGCCACAACTTCCGGCCACCGCTGGGGGAACAAGTGATGGGTGCTGGAGGGTTATGTGGACGACATTGGACAGCACCCACGACATCCTTTTTTATTTATTTTTTTTTAAGATTTTATTTATTTGACAGAGAGAAACACAGCGAGAGAGGGA
>PITA01011233.1:0-67779 GCA_004023965.1 Spilogale gracilis | reverse complement strand
AAGGGCGTGATGGCAGCTTGAGCAGAGATTGGTGGCCCGGGGAAGGGATGGTTGTGAGAAATGAGTTGCCTGACTGTGTTGTTCTTTCCTTTCCTCTGCACTGACCTGGATGGAACTCTTTCCTATCACCAAAGAGAACGGAAAAACACAGAGTGCGTGCCAATCTCTGTTCTACCACATCAGCAGGTCCCTGTGCCTACTGGAGTGGGTCACTTCATGGTCCTCCCTCCTATCTGCCTCTCCACACTGCACACTGCAGGAAAAGACTGGGCTGAGGCGCAGTACCACACGTGGTGTGCGAGTGCAGTAGGGGACGATAGCAGGAGACAGCGTCAAGGGTCAGTTTCACCTTTGATGGAGGCCGGAAGACCTGAAATCAAAGCCACCAAAGCTTGGCTATGGCGCTCTATACTTTCCTCCCTGGGACACCATTCCTAGATGCTTAGATTCATATCGAATGACAAAAATTAAGAAAATGATATTTGTCTTTCCCCATTTCCTTAGCCTCTACCACCACCCCTGGGAATACAAGGGAAAAATAAGATCACACACACAAGCATGTGCACACACACACACACACACACACACACACACAGTTCAAAACCTGTTAAAGGGGCATAATATGTTGTAAGCACAGAGAATTTAGCTGAAATTTAGGCAAAAACACTACCTTATCTAGTGAAAAAATGTAAATAGGTAATTTTTCTGAAAAAATCACAAGAAAAATGAAATTTGTGCACAAACTTGGCAGGACTCAGGGAGGAAGTGTTTAGAGATATCGGATCTGTCTGGTTGCTGAGATAAATTTATCTTCCTTGGAGTCAAATATACTTGGATATCTTATCTCGATGCCTGTAAATATTTGAACTGTGTGCTTACCACTCCCCTGCCAATGTTTCTCCTTCTGGGTTTAAAATCACTAAAGAGAATCCTGATAATTTGTCTGCATAGGTATATTTAATGGAGAGAATGTGCTGGAAAATAGTATGACTGGTTTCTTGTTAAGTCTATTTATCTTTGTAACAGATGGAAAGGCATTTTCAATTTCGACATCAACCTCAGAGTCTTGGCTAAGGTGACTCCTTCAGACAGAGGCAAAAGCCAGATGCTGACTGTTAAGTTCTGCTCTCTGAAACTTCGAAGGCCAGGTTATGGCTCCCATCAAATTAATTTAGGTGCTTGCCTCATTGCAGCTCTCCTGGGAGATGGCTGTCGCTTTCTCCCACCCATCTCATTGACACCCACTGGCATTGGAATACAGGGCATATCCTCTCCATCTTCACGGATGTTTCTCCTAAATAAGCTATTCACCTAAACTTTTCTAGATTATTGTAGTCAACATCATTTGGGAAGAGTGACCAAAATGCAATGAGGTTGACTAACTTGATCAATCTCTTAAAAATTAATTGCTCTACTAGAAAGAAAACAGGTTGGCGTTTACTAATAATTTATCGTTAAGAAATATGTTGGTGAATTATGCTTCTGGCTCAGGAGGATTAATAGAGACTGGACTTACTGGTCTGTCTGAAACAATCTAAAGCAGTGTAAAAAGTCTATAAAATAAACACAACAACCATCTCCATCATACTGGACATCGAGCAACACAGGACAGTGATCCTTGAGAAGCAGAAAATGGAGAAGACAGACCCTAGAAGTGCCTCAGCTGATGGCCTTGAGGGGTCCGTCGGCTCAAGGGCAGAGAGTGTATGTTGTTCTGGAGCAGCTACTACCCAGCGCCCCAGAACAAATGGCTGACAATTCAAAATACTGCAAATGTACCCTCCTACAGTACGATATTTTAGGAGGCCTCCAGGGTCACAATGAACTAGAGGAAGGTAGCAGCAGATCTGTGTTTCTTTCTGGTGGTTGTAGAGGAGAATTTGTGTTTTGCTTTTCCAGCTTCTCAAAGCTTCCCACTTTCCTTGGCTTGTGTCCCTTTTTCTCCGTCTTCAAAGTCCGTGCCGACAGGCAATTCCTTCTCACCCTGCATGTCTCTGGCCCTGTTTTCTGCCTTTATCTCCTTCAAAGGTCCTTGTTCTTACTTTGGTCCCACATAGAAAATCCAGAATACTTTCACTATTATAAAGCCAGATGTTTGACAGCCTTACTTGCATTTGCAATCCTAAATCTCCCTCTGTGGATGATGGTAAATGTATAGGTAGATACTTTTTCTTCTTATGTAAATCCCTTTAAGAGGTAATTGATTTTGGGGCGCCTGGGTGGCTCAGTTGGTTAAACTACTGCTTTCAGCTCAGGTCATGATCCTGGAGACCCGGGATCGAGTCCCACATCGGGCTCCCTGCTCAGCAGGAGGCCTGCTTCTCCCTCTCTCACTCCCCCTGCTTGTGTTCCCTCTCTGGCTGTGTTTCTCTCTGTCAAATAAATAAAATCTTTAAAAAAAAAAGAAAAAAGAAAGAGGTAATTGATTTTTTAAAGCAATATTAGTGTAAAGTGGGTTTTACAACATGGAAAAGTGAAATGTGTGTTGACAGTAGGATAAAGGCTAGGACAGAGGACATGGAAGTCATCAGATTCTGCTATAAGTTGTAAGTTGTGCTGTAGGATACTTAGGGCATTAGTAGTAGAAACATTTGAAGGTAGACTGCTAAGTTAAAGATGCATGTTCTAATCTCTGCCTACAAAAAGAAGGATGAGCCAATAATGTTGCCCTTTTACTGTGAATTAATAAATTTAATTTCACTTTTATACTAATGATATTTTTTTGTTTATCCATCTTTCAGAGTAACATCTATTCTTGGTTGAATAAGACCATAGAAATGAATTTATTAAAGGAACAGATGTTCCCCTTGTGAAACATCTAGTTAGAAGGCTTACAATCCGGGTTAACCTGGGTGGCTCAGCTGGTTGAGCGACTGCCTTCGGCTCAGGTCATGATCCCGGAGACCCGGGATCGAGTCCCACATCGGGCTCCCTGCTTGGCAGGAAGCCTGCTTCTCCCTCTCTCACTCCCCCTGCTTGTGTTCCCTCTCTCGCTGTGTTTCTCTCTGTCAAATAATAAATAAATAAAATCTTTAAAAAAAAAAAGAAGGCTTACAATCCTATAGATTTATAATTTATACTTCTTTTTCTTTCACTTCTTTCCCTCTTCTCCATATTATTCCCATTACTACCATGCAGAGCACATCTCCACTGGCATGACATCATCTGGACAGAACCATGTTTTGTTTTTTTACTGCTATGGACCCACACCCTGGCTTTTCCACAGTTTTCCAACAAATATTTGAATTGGCTTTTATGCTTACATTTTATTATTTCCAGAGCAGTAGCTTACTCAACTCCTTTATTTATTTCAAAATATGAATATCTAATTCTTTTTTTTGACAATGTAGAAGTCAGGGCAATTGTACATTTTTCAGCCCCTTAGCCTACATCTCTTCACTGATGGAGGTGTCTCCTCCTTGCTTATGATGACAAAAGTGTGGGGAACGGGCTTCCCATTTATTATCAAGATGTGCACACAATTGTTCTGGAGAGTGTTTCACCACAGCTCGGCTGAGGATACCAGCTTGTTGGTGAAAAGTAAATAATCATCCATCTAGTTCAGCTGCCTCTCTCCCTTACAGCTCCTCCACCAAAGTCATCTCCATGACACTCTGTAAGTTCCTTTCCCTAATGTTGTTCTCTCCTATTGCCCCACAGTTACTCTTTCTTTCTGCCACTATACCTTTGCTGAGTTTCCTTTTTTCACTTGAAAGCAGGAATCCGGTACGGATCAAGGAAGTCCTCTTTAGTTTCAAGTGAAATCACTCTGTAGAAGAAATGAAGACCAGAGTTGAGAAAATTCCCATTCCAGGGATTAAATAATTTTCCCTACATCTTAAGACTGGAGATACATTCATAATTTGGTAGAATTACTGTCACGTCAAAGTTGTATGCCTATTGTTCTCAGACATTGTTTTCTGAAAACCACTGTCCCATATTAGGCTCCAAATAAAATGTCAAGTTCCATGTCCATTACCTTGGTAATTAAGGTTATGGGCTCCATCAGTCCTTCACAACCTTGGGTTAGTCCTGTGGCATAGGCAGTAGAATCAGAGAAAATGGTCACTATGGAAAGGAGATAACATTCTGGCCCCTTACTCCCCTCTATTCTATGATTTCCAATTTTTTTTTTAAGATTGTATTTATTTGACAGGGAGAAACACAGCTAGAGAGGGAACACAAGCAGGGGGAGTGAGAGAGGGAGAAGCAGGCTTCCCGCCGAGCAGGGAGCCCGATGTGGGACTCGATTCCGGGTCTCCAGGATCATGACCTTAGCTGAAGGCAGTCGCCCAACCAACTGAGCCACCCAGGTGCCCCTCCAATCTTTTTATAAGCATTACAGACAAGCATTTTTCCTCAGTTTTATCAGAGAATGTTTCTCTCCTTTCCTACTCATAATATATAACTAATTTATTCCTTTTCATACATGCTTCCCAAACCTGCTTTTTTAAGAATGATTTTTCCTTCTTACAATATCATCTCATCACAGCCTTCAAATCCCGGTATATCTGCCCTTCCAGAAAACTAAATTCTCCGTTAAACTTAGTAGTCTGTCCCTTTTGTCACCAATTGTGCTTTAAAGTCTCTTGATAAGAGATTCTTTTTTAGTTTGTTTTCTTGGTGCACATGATTGAACCACTGCTTCAGATGTTCATTTGAAAAAAGATTATCAACCCAGAGGCCATGCAGTCCTTAATGGATTTGAGTTTTTTTGTTTTTTTTCCTTCTGGAATCTAACATCCTTATCTTAATCAAGTTAACCAAGCCTAATACTAGTCAAAAGATATACTAAGAAAGAGAATGAGACTAGTTAACAGCATTCCCATCAACCGAAGGAAAAGAGTGAAAAAAAAATCTATATTTCCAGGTTGTAGTTTATCATGCACAATATATAATGTATTTAGCTCATGACACATATTTACCTGAATATATTATAATACGAAATATTATTATATATTTAAAATTCTCTCAGTGTAAAGATAATATACTCAAATAGCATGAATATAATGTCTCTATCTCAATCATGGCAGATATTTCATTTTTATGTAATTTCTTCCCCTTCAAGACACTACAATTGAAAATAAAATGAGTGGGTGACAGGTGTTTTTCCTTTACTCTCCCATGCTCCTTTGCCACTCCAGCTGAGAGATCTCATAAAAATGTCAGCTCTCCACCGGCAAAACACTCCGCACCTGTCTGCCATGTGCTTAGTGACTACTAACATTTATATATCGCTGTATTCCAAGTCAAATAAATTGATAGAATGCAACCCAAAAATGCAGCGAATTGCATCTCTAATGCTTTTTAAATAGAAATGTTTTCTTTCCCAATCTTAATGCAAGAAAGCCATTCCTTATTCCATTCAGTAAAAACGTGGCCACTTCGGTATTCAATTTAATTTGGAAAATGGTCCTGAAAAACATTAAAATAAGATATATGCACTTACCAGACAAAGTCTCTCTAATCTACTTCAGAATTGCTTACTAATGGCATGGAATATGCTAAGCCAGCTGAGATTTCATTCTCTGCTAAGGTTTGCACGAGTTAACAATTTGTCAATTTATGCAATTTCCATTAGAGATGTAAAAAGCTGTAGGTGATGGCAGGTAGTAGTATTAGCATACTGACTTGTGTAAGTGGTCTTTTGGCTCTGCCTCCCATTTTCGTGAGAACTTTTACTTACTTGCCATCTGAGGTGGTTTTTTGCTGTGTTTTTGCCCCAGCTTGCTTTCCCATAACAAATGCATGTTCGATTTATCAGAATAATATGAGAGAAAAGAACAACTTCTAAATTGTCCTTTAGAAAAAATTACACTTTTCCATAATAATGATAAAGATAGATTTCTAAAAACTAACGAACGAGATGACAACGAGATGAATTTAGTGGATTCTTTAAAAAAAAATACTTTACACTCATATTTTAAATCCCTGTTTAATCTTTCTCATAGATCACTAGACACCTTTTCACTTAAGGGATGACTTATCATTCCAGAGGGCTCCTAATGGCATTTCATATGCCTTGTCCCATATTTTTAAGTTAGGATGTGTGAGTTTCCTTTGACGTCTTGTTTTGTTTTGTTTTTAATGAATCTTAATCTCCCTGTCCATATAGGCAATCTTTACCAAGGTCGAGGCCAGAGAACACAGGTAAAAAGACTGCAGTGGCCCAATACCCCAAATAAACAGAGAATGCTCATGAATGATCCTGCGGTCTCTATCGAGCATTTCTTGAAGGAATAAACACCTAGCACACACAAAGTACATCTTGTATGTCAACAGGGATGGATGAGTCCTAACCTTCTGGAGATATACTTTGAGGTGAATCCTGCCTGAGTCAATGTCTGTCTTCATGATCAGTGGAAAACAATGTCAAGTGATCAGTTTACTAGCAAACTATAGAATCTAAAGTAAAACAAATTTTGTAATATTTGGCCTGCAACTACAAAATGATATATGCATTACTGATATTTTTGTGATTAACAATTACTCAATAAATTGAATTCCTAGAAAAATTAAAAACTTCAGTTGCAAAGGGATCATGCTTGGGTTGTAAGAACCACCCTTCAGTAGCACCTATACTTCAAAATTTAATTAACTGTTAAGATAGAGAAAATGACTTAAAATCAAGTAAGTGCAAAAGATGCAACCATATTAATGCACACACATTGAAGATGTATTTCATATCTTTGTTGTTTTAAAAATAAATTAATAATTGATATGATGCTGGTGTTTTGAAATTACTAGATTTCTTCTAGTTAAAAATGTGTTTAGTGTTGAGAAGAATCTTGACTCTAGAGATAATGAATCAATGTTTTTTTTTTAAATAATTCTCCGTTGAGTTCTATATAAAGAGAAATTACCACTATCAAGTGAAAGAAGTATAATTTTTATGTGCTAAATGAACTTTATGTTACTTCTTCCAGACGGTATGATTTGAAGGTCAAAATCAGCTCTATTCCAAATAACTGAATAATCCTGGGCAATTAAGTTTAATATAAGCTTTGGGAGTAATTTTGACTTCTTCTTTAGACTACATCAACGACATGCAGAAACGTAAGAACAATTCTTGGAGATTCTCAGACTCCAGTAAAATAAGGAAATTGTCCAACCTCAATAGTTTATAAGGTTTGAGTTGGCATCTGTTTTATATCTAAACAAAGATAATACGAGTTATCAGTGTTCAGTATAGAGTTGTTTCACGGTTTGTATTTTTCCTTTCAGGAGATCTTAGGACAAAAGTAGATTCAGGATAAATCAAAAATGTATATGAGATATTCACAGAGGAATAGTTACTATAAAAACATATAAAAGTTAAATTCCAGTAATTCATTTTTTATGGGTCCATGATAATTATCCAATCATTATATGGTTTTCCCTATATTTAACAAGTGATAATGATGTTATAAAAATAATTATTTTTTGTTCAGAATTTTTTAATCTTCTTCTCTGGGATAAAATGGATGATGTGAGATACCTAAGTTAGAAGAGATCACATAAAACCCCAAGGGTGTGTGTGTGTGTGTGTGTGTGTGTGTGTGTGTGCACATTCCTCTGCCACAAAAGCATTTTCTAGTATTTGGAAAATCAGGAAGGAACAATTTAATAGGATTTAATAGTAAAAATGTTCTGAAAGTTTAATTCAGGAGAATCTTGTATGCTCTCACATCCTCGTCACCCTTTAAGGATTATCTATATAAACTGTCATCTATTAATAATTCCCTGTACTCCATATAAAAATATATTCTCACTTAGATGAACATCTGTATATTTGCATTTTCTTTTAGGTTATTTGTTATACATGTTTATATCACGGTTAAAATTGCAAGGTGAAGATCTAACTTACTCACTGTTTATGTCTCCCAGAGTTTTTACATAATGTCTCATACAACACGGCATTCAGGGATATTTATTGGATTAAATAGTATCTATTAATAGGATATACAATCTTTAAAAATCTTGTTTTCAAGACCATAAATGACTAATCATCAAAATGAAATAATTAATTCAGCAGGCAAAGAGGTGGGTCTATGTGCCAGTGTGTTTTTTACTGTTTATTTCCCTACATACACAGGCGACTGACTTTTATTCCTCTATGAATCAAATACCCATCTGTTAAAACATTTCAGATATGAGTTATGTTGAAGTTTTCACTTTCAAGCTGATTATTTTAATTTAATATGGAAACCCATACTTCCATTCAGGTGAGATAAATGCACCAAATGGTGTGTAAAACCTTAAATTGGACAGTAGAATTCTTTTGGCAGTAGAATAGTGACCCCACAGATGGCGATAGTTCAAAAACTTGAATATTCTTTTTCATCCTGTGGACATATATAATGCAGTTATTTGGAAAAGCACAATGGTATGCTAGAGTCCAAGCTTAATAAGTGAAAATAATGAGGTTTAATTGGTATATAAATTTCCCAAATGAAAATCCATACTTACAGTCCGTTTCCTCAGAGGAATGCTATGGTCTCTTTACAGAACTTTATTATCTTGGAAAAGGAGTCTCATGGATGAGAAATTATATTTTATTTTCTTTCTATTAAGACATAGGTATTTTAAGTTTTTATTTTTGTTTTTGCTGTATGTATTGCTTTAGCAGAATAGACTCATAATAGTTGGGGCAAAATATCATGATTCTGGTATTGTCTCTGTTTAGGTGTGTGTTCTTGAACTTTCAACTTTCTAAACCAGTTTAGTGATCTTTTAAATAAGGGATATGATTGGAAAAGGTCCTATATACCAGAACGATTACTATTACTCGCTCTGGACTTCGAAGTCTTGATCTGAAATTTCAGCTCTCCTACTTTGAATTAGTCAGTCTACTCAGGGTCACAATCATTGTTTGTCTTTATTGACTTTTATAATCGTGACAATAATACCTGAAGAATATTTATTGCCAGCTTTAATGAGGTTATATGAAAATTCAATAAATACTCCACAGTTAAGGTCATCAAAATTATTATTCCATGGTAACTAATTCCTCTTGTAGCTGGATCACTGCATGAGAACATATACACTGTGGAGAATGACTGATCAATGGGTTCAGTGATACTGTAAGTTACCCTAAACACAGACCAAAACACACCAGAAGATGTGGTGTTTCTGGAGAGTGAAACATGGGCGAGGATTAGGTCATCATCCGCAGCAAGTCAATCTCAGCTTTGCTTCCATTCATTGTGTTATTAATTATGCTGTTTCTCATGGGAAAAAAAAAAATCCCACTAGACTTGTGACTGATAGCCCTGATGGGGCCAGTGGAGAGCACTGAATTTCAGGTTGCAAATATGTTGTTGTCATCAGAAACTGGGCATTAAAGATGGTGGTGATCCTTTGGGATTGATACAAGCCAACCATGAGCTCTTCTTACCATACAAGCAAAAGGTCTTGACTTTTGTTTTCTGTGTTGGGAAATGTGGCCTGTGAGTGCCGCTCTTTGCCTGAAGATGGGGAACAAAGAGATGGGATTCTTGTCCATGATGCCTTTTGGGGCTTTTAGAATGAGATTTTTGTGAATGCAGCTAAGGTGTTCTAGAGGAAGGTCTGGAGCTTGCTGTACCCTCTTCTATAAACTAGTCTGTCCTTCCTGGGAACTTTGCATATTATAAGATTGCTTATGGAAATACTTCTTAGCATTTGTGTTGAATGATCCCATACTTGGGGAATGATTTTAAATCTGTTTCTCAGATAAGACTCTCCTGTCTGCAGGATTTGTAATCAGAAATTTGTCAGTTTCTCCCATAATTTAAAGAAGATGATAAGAATCAAGATGGCTTAAGAAAGATTGTTATTCTCCCTCCCTCCCTCTCTCTCCGTATTTAGCTTTGTTTTGTTTTCCCCTTTACCAGGAGGCATAAGAGACTCCAGCCTCAGCTGTCCCATTCAGAAATCTATTCTTACATTCGCATGAGACCACAGCCCCTCAGACTGCTCACAGCCAAGACTGAGCAGACTTTTTACAGGAAAGCTTACTGAAGCTTTCTTAGTCTGCCCATGGGTCTACCCAGCTTCCTCCAAAAACTTCTTTCTTTCCTCTCTTCTTCCCTCAGGGTTAGATTTAATCATGGCCTGAGGGCTTGCTCACCTTCTTCCTGTCCCCTCTCTCAAGTTTTTTTTTTTTCCCCCCCCCCTCTCGTTTTAATCACAGGTGTTTCTCTTAATGAAGTCCTCACATGTGTAATTCCATCTTTATCTCTGCTTCTCAGAAGACTGGAGAACTAGCATAGCTCATCCCTTTTTAATCTTTCAGCTCTGATGAAGTGCTAAGATCATCATACTTTTCAGTGGATGGCCCATTAAAGGTATTGGGCCCTGCAAGTCTCCTCTCTGATTTGATTGATATAGTAACTTTTATTTCCCCCTAAACCCTCCAGTATCCCATTAACACATCTCACCACTAATTTCCTGCCTTCATTTTATTGTACTTATGTGTTATTTTATTTATGCTCTTTCTAAATGTTTATTTTATTCATGTGCTTATTTTCCTTTTTAATTTCAAACTATTATTTTATTATTTTTAAAATTTATTTTTATTTTATTTTTTAATTTCAATTCAGTTAATTAACATATAATGTATTCTTGATTTCAGAGGTAGGGGTCAGTGATTCATCAGTCTTATATAACACCCTGTGTTTATTACATCACACGCCCCCTTAATGCCCATCCCCCAGTAACCCCATCTCCCACTCCACACCACCGCTCCAGGAACCCTCAGTTTGTTTCCTATGATTAAGAGTTTCATGATTTGTCTCTCTCTCTGATTTCATCTTGTTTTACTTTTCCCTCTCTTCCCCTATGATCCTCTTTTTTTTCCTTAAATTCTCCATTTCAGTGAGATCATATAATTGTCTTTCTCTGATTGACTTATTTCACTTAGCATAGTACTGCTAGTTCCATCTGCGTTGTTGCAAATGGCAAGATTTCATTTCTTTGATGGCTGAGTAGTGTTCTATATATATATATAACCACATCTTCTTTATCCAAAAATCTGTCTATGGACATCTGGGCTCTTTCCATAGTTTGGCTGTTGTGGACATTGCTCCTATAAACATTGAGGTGCAGGTGCCCCCTTGGATCACTGCATTTGTATCTTTGGGGTTAATACACGGTAGTGCAATTGCTGGGTCATAGGGTAGCTCTATTTTCAACTTTTTTGAGGAACCTCCATACTATTTTCCAGAGTGGCTGCACCAGGTTATTTTTTTTTTTTAATTTTAACTTTGTAAATCATAATGTATTATATAAATTCATGATATTTCTGACTGTTTCACAATCTTTATAATTTTTAGAGACAGCTATGCTGTCCCATATATTTCTAAGTGCTTTTTCCTAGTACGCTGATGGCATGCATCCATCGAGCGTGGCCTCTCCCTTTTATCTTAGGACAATAAGTTTGCCTTCAACTTCCAGCCATTCAAAATCATGCTGTAATACAAAGTTTTACATGTGCTTTTATAAGCATGGGTTGGAAATTGTTGAGATACATTCTCTGGAGCAGAATAGTAGGCTCACGGGCTGTGCATGTGTATACTTTATTATCTTCTTGAATTGTGCCCCAGTTAATCACTGCTGCCAGCTATCAGTGAAGACTGCAATATCAGTATCAGTGCATTTCTACTCCAAGGAAAACAATTACTCTTTGTAATTTTAATTTACTTTTTCCAAGTGCTACTGATTTTAAGCAATTTTCTTTTTGAACATGTTTGTGGCTTTGTGTGTTACCATCTCTGAAATTTTTTGCTTATATTCTTTGTGTCTTTTTTCCAATTCAGTTGCAATTCCCATTTTATGTATTCTTGTTAGTAATCCTTTTTTTAATTTAATTTTATTTTTCAATGTTACAAGATTCATTGTTTAGGCGCCACACCCAGTGCTCCATGAAATATGTGCCCTCAGTATCCACCACCAGGAGTAATCCTTTTTAATATATGGCTAGTACAATATCTTACTTTGATATGTATATATTATTCTTAATTTTTAGGTAGTAATCCTTATCAACATTTTGTTATGGACTCTGTAGTTTTTTAACAATCCTTTCTATTCTCAGATCAACACTATTCTTCCACTTTTTCTTTTAATTCCACTTTTTATTAGGCTTCACATATTACCCTTAATATATTGGAGCTCCCCCTTGCATGTGGTCTTAGGAGGGATCTAACTGATTTTGTTTATTCTTTTTTTAATTTTAGATTTAATTTAATTTAATTTATTTTTTATTTTTTTAATTTTTTTTTCAGGGGAGAGCGCGAATGCAGTCCCCCACTACCACAAATTATGCAGTTGAGTTTCCCACATTTGGGGAAATCGCAGGGGTCAACACATCCGAAGTGCAATGGATGAGCCTCGCCCTGGGAAAACCACCTACGTGATCATGGTATCTCCCCTGCCAGGTAAGTATAGATTTTATTTTATTTTTTCAGTGTTCCAAGATTCATTGTTTAAGAGCCAGTGTTTCTAAAAGTAATCATTAAACAAGACATCATTTTCTCATTTTCTCATATCGTCTTTTATTGCCCGGATCATTTCTACCATGTTGTATGCTTTCATGTTAAATATATTAACCTGAATTTTATTTATTCATGTTGTAACATGGATCTGTTTGTCTGCTCTTGCACTAATGCCTCAGTCCTTTAATTATCACTGCCTTGTGATATTAACATATGTTAATATCTGTTAGGTCAACTCACTGGCTTCTTTTACTCTCAATGTTTAGTAGTAAATTGCACAACTGTAGTTTTCCTTATAATACATACTATAACTTACCAGTTGCATTTTTCTGTATTACTTATTTTGCATATATTTTTACCTTTCACCCATTAACATGGTAAAATGCATTAATAGATATTCTTATGTTGAACTATCCTTGGCATCCTTAAAATAAACTTTAGTTTACATTAGACATATTTTTTAAGGATTTTATTCATTTATTTGATAGAGAGAAACACAGCTAGAGAGGGAACACAAGCAGGGGGAGTGAGAGAGGGAGAAGCAGGCTTCCCACCAAGCAGGGAGCCCGATGTGGGGCTCGATCCTGGGTCTCCAGGATCAGGACCTGAGCCAAAGGCAGTCGCTTAACCAACTGAGCCACCCAGGCGCCCCTACATTAGACATATTTTTAACTCAAAGTTGAAATTTGTTATGGAATATTGTTTTAGAAATGTTTATGTCTACCTTTATACATGAAGTCAATCTATAATTTTCTTTTAATGTATTGTAGCTTTCTGGTTTTAGAAATATGATTACACCAGTCTCATTAAATGATCTGATGAACTCTCACTCCATTTCAGTTTCCTGAAAAATCTTCAAAAAATAGGAATTAGTTGTTCCTTGAATGTTTGGTAGAAATCACATATATACTTCATCAAGAAGGAGGCATGTGAGTAAAGACCTGAAGAGGCTTGGGGCCCCGCTATGCGGTCATAGCAGATCAGCTTTTCCTAAAGAAGACAGACACAGTAGCTGGCGGGAAGCCTGCATTGTAAGAGTAATTGCTGTAAGCAAACTTCTTTGAAAGGCCAGTGTAGCTAGAGCACAGTGATTTAGATAGAAAGAATTTTATGGTGTGAGTATGTTTTCAGATCAGATAGGCATCATAGTTCATGTGGGTATGTTGGCTTTTAGTTTGCATGCAATGGGGAGGCACTGCAGGGTTTGATGCTCAAAAGGAACATAATCGACATTTATTTTGCAGAATCACTTTGCTATTTCTCTAAAGTAGACTGTTCCCTGAATGAGCATTCAAAAAGGACAACTATTAGCAGGTAATTGCAGTAACGTAGATGGGAAGAGATGGTGACTCAGGTTGACCTGGTAGCCATGGAAATGGTATAAAGTATTTAAATTCATATAGATATATATACTGAAGATTATGCTCGTAGGATTTCCTGAAGGATGTATGTGCTAGAAACAGAAGGAAATGGGAGATATGAGGAAGTCTTCAGGTGGGACAGATTTGGAGAAGAGGGGTTCAAATTAACTTTGTCAATTGAAAGTTTGGATAATAAGCTTGATAATAATCCATACAGAATATTGAAGTAAGACAGTGATCCACATGCATCTTTGTATGGAAGATATTCATGCATAAGGGAGAGTGATCACAAAGATTCTGATGTAGATGCATGTGTGTCTTGAGTAACCCCATATGCAAATTCATAGTAACCAAGTTGAGAGGAAAGGTAAGAAAAAATAAGAAAGGCAACTGGAAGATTCTGAAGGAAGCAAGGCCATGTAGATAGAGCTGGATGATGAGGTGATCAGGTGTGAAGGGCAAATGAGAGACTAGGTCAGTCAACAAACATTATTACAGAGAAAGTAGCTGAGATGGAGAGCAGAGGGAGGTGAAGGGATACTGTACTGAGTGCTGCTGACTCTTTCATCTGTAGCATGGACACTGCCTGAGTCTTCTTCCAGTATTAGGATTTCATAATTGGTCCAAGTATCTGCAACCATTTAAATAACTTTAGCTGTAGGGTCAAACAAAGTTCTCAGATGAAAGATGATTTGTAGACGAGTTTGATTTCCTTTTCCTGACTGTTTGCCTTCCATAGTGACAGAGCCAGGCTCTGAATGAATTGTAATGTCAAAATATCATGCATATGTATAGCGTTTTCCTTCCTTAATGTTGCCCATTATTTTCCCATTAAACAGCAAATACTTGGCAGACCGTTTTTATTAATCATAACAGTAAATAATATTTTCTTGATCAGATGCTGGAAGAATACTGAAGGATTGCAGGTGGCTAATTGAGGTGCTTCTCTGATTTATTCCAAACAAGAAACTAGTTTTCTGTTTTCTCTGATCCTGCTGCTTTGAATACCCTGTGTAAGAAGATAGCAAACAAAATGATTTGGCTTCATATTAAAAATGTTATCATTGGAAAACATGAAAAGGATGTGTTATTATATCCTCTTCCTTATCAGATAAGAATACACTCATCCAATACGAAGCCTCTAAGCCCAAGATTATATTGATCACTCTGGAAATACCACTCCACTTCGAAGGTACTATTTAAACAAATGTACAGTGAAAACAATTCCTATACTTCTTAAATACAGTTAAAATTTAAAAAAAAATCTTTTAGACAGTCACAGTGCAAATAAGTAACTTGACCATTTTCACATTAATTATTAATAACATAAAGCAGGACATCTAGTTCTTAAGTTTTTCTTTCTCCTTCTCTCCCTCTCTTCCTCCCCTTCTTGCTCCTTCCCTCCCATTCTCTGTCCCCTTTTCCTTCATTTCCTCCCTTCCTGCCTTCACTTTCCTTTTTCCCTTCTTACAATACTTTTTGAGTTGATTCTCTGTGTAGTTTATGTTTTTAACTGAAGATACAAAGCACATCCCTCCAAGTGCCTTAAAGCATCAGGAAATTAATTATTTCACGTACCTGGAAGTCAGTGTTTGAGGAGGATTCAAGTCAGGCTAATCACCATGTCGTAGTATTGTAAAACATGCAGACATAAATCCTTAGAGCTGTAATGTGGAAAAGGGTGTGGGGGACTCTGACATATTTAGGTTCCTTTCTCCCTAGTGGAAGTAAGTCATGCTGAATAAACCCTAAATTATAACTCAAATAAATTCACTAAAAAACAAGAATTAAAATAAAACAGCTGTGAAGCACCTTATACATTTTTTTTTTCCAGAATCTAGGATTTGTATTGTGGCAAATGATGAAAGCGGGTTAGCAATTTTGCGACCGGAAATTGATATAAGCCATGTCTTAGAACTGAGCCTTTGATTTCCACACCCAGGAGCACGGGCTTCAGGCCTTCGTGTGACTTTTATTTAATTTAATGTGTATCTGTGTTCTCTTCTTCAGAATTTTAATAGCACAGATGAGATGACCAGGCCTCTGGAGCTACAAGGAAACCTTGCATTTTTTTTAACAAAGCTTTTGAAAACGTAATGAAAAAATTGTTTTTAAGTAACAGTGTTCAATAACATGTAGCTACCAGGTGTGTTTATAGAAATCGCCCAACAACTTACCTATTTCCTGAACACAAGACTATGCTGGTTTAACACTGAAAAAGAGACTTTTTGGTGGCCCTTTCAGTTAGAAAATAAAATACACCTGAAACCACTATAACATTGTATGTTAATTATACTTCAATTAAAAAAAACACAGGGGCGCCTGGGTGGTTCAGTTGGTTAAGCCACTGCCTTCGGCTCAGGTCATGATCCCAGAGACCGAGGATCAAGTCCCACATCGGGCTCCCTGCTAGGTGGGAAGCCTGCTTCTCCCTCTCTCACTCCCCCTGCTTGTGTTCCCTCTCTGGCTATGTTTCTCTCTGTCAAATAAATAAAATCTTTAAAAAAAAAATACAGTGTTTGTTCTCAAGATGGTCTGTCTGTAGGATGGCTCTGTGATATAATATAATTATTGGCATTGGGATTTGGGGTTTTATTCCGGGCTCAGTCCTTGATCTGTTTTGTTAATGTCTGCACCATTTGTCATTTTATTTTCCCCAGTGAGTGTCACCATCAATTAAATGTCTCGTGTTTTTTCTTCCCCCTGACCATATTTCTATTCTGGTTTCCTTTCAAACATTCCTCCCTCTGTCATTGTCTTAGACATTCTCAGACAATCCAGGCTCATAACCTCAGTGCAACTTTTGACTTAATTCTGGCTAACCTGTATGTCTAGTCACATCAAATTATGTTAATTCATCTTTTATCCCTCATCCTCTCTTTTCTTTTCCTTCTTTTTCTTTTTCTTTCTTTCTTTTTTTTTTTTTTTTAATTAATCTCTACACTCACAACTCTGACATGAACAGTCCCATGTTCTACTGACTGAGCCAGTTGGGTGCCCCTTTTTATTTCTTCTTATAGGTACTGATCTTACCAACTTAAATGTAGATTATTGTAATTGTTATTATTGAATTAATCTTTTTAATTCAGTCCATCCAGGAACAGCATTGCCTGTATACCTAACATGTGAAAATATGCTGATCCTCTGCTTTGTAACAAATGCCACTGCTTGTAGGGCCTTTGGGAATTAGATTCTGGTGTACGCTACATAGAGATTTTTCTCATCTAATTGTTTTCTTATTTCTCATCTTCTTTGGCACATCAAAAATTCATGCATCTATTAGCATACTCATTATTCCTTTCATCTTTCCATTATTTAATTATTTTTGAAAATAAAATAATAGAATACTTTAAAGTAACTTCAATTAGATAGTTTAATGCCTGTGTAAGAACTTGTGATCAAAAGGGTCAGACTGTCAAAACAGAGGGGTGCGTGGCTGGCTCAGTTGGTTAAGTGACTACCTTTGGCTCAAGTCATTATCCTGGAGTCCCAGAATCAAGTCCCACATTGGGCTCCCTGCGTTGCAGGGAGTCTGCTTCCCCCTCTGACCACCCCCTCATGCTCTCTCTCACTCTCTCTCTCATTCTCTCTCTCTCAAATAAATAAATAAAATCTTAAGAAAAAAAAGATTGTCAAAACAGACTCACAGAGCACCTGATTCTTAACCAGCAGGACATTTCATGGACATGAGCACCAAGGATGTAAGAGAAGAACAGGGGTGTATCCAGCATAGAAGTCTCAGAGACCCCCAGTGCTTACAAGACAGCTTCTGGAAGCCATTTGCACCCTGAGACATGCTCCGGTTGGGGTGATGGCGGTCCTCCAGGACCCTGTCAAGGCTGTCAGGAGAGCTACTGAGGCTAAAGCCGTGTTGACATATTCTGCTAGTCACACAGCAGTAGTTTGTCTATGCACATCGATTCCACTTAACATCAGAAGAGGAGGATGGGTAAGCCCAATGAGCATTAGTATTTTATCAGTGAAATATTTTAGAATTGCCATTGCATGGTGAAATAAAAAGCAGACTGGTTTTTAGTAGGTTTATAAACTTTTTTTTTTTCCTTCATGTACCTCCTTACCGCCCACACCTGGTTGATCTGCTCCTACTGCAGTCTTTAATTTTCAAGTTAATATTCACTGATCAAGGTAGAAAACCAGTTAGAACCTACTAGAAACATTTCTAGATCATGATTTAGTACACAGCCACATTAGGGCACAGTAACGCTATCCCATCAGATGACATTGCAAAATATTCTCCCCACAAAGGTTAAACCTTCTATAGTCATCCTTGAGGTGGGAGAAAGTTTTAAAGGCTGCCTCTTTTCTTCCCAGAAGCATCATAATGAACCCAGAAGGATGTTCTGTCATCTAGATGGGATCACATTAATATAGCCTTATTGTTTGATCCCTAGATTAGAGTGGGGCAGACCGGAGAGATCAGTAACTGTCACTTACTAATGTGGAATTCATTTAACTTGCTCTTGCCACATTTATGAATTAATAACATTAGGATGGCAACTGTCTATGGTATAGATGCTTATATAAATTAAATAATGGATAAAGTGAAGTAAAGTACAATGGCACTTATTGAACCCTAGCCATTAAAAAAAATAAATCCATATTGTGGGGGTCAGGGGAGGGTGGCAAATAACTTCTTCCTGAGGGTCAGGGGAGGGTGGCAAATAACTTCTTCCTGAAGGCAATTAGAGTTACTTTATTTATATTTGTTATTTAGGTGAGGGATCTACTTTTACAAACATAAATTAGTTGGAATACCGGTATATAAACAGATAGAAGGTAGAATATTCTTTGCTTTGATTGAAGCCTGGGGGATGTGTGGAGTGGTTGTGTGGATGGTGAAGAGGGACTGGAGTGGTCCTCCTTCAGAAATCCTCACTTTTCTGAGGTCAGGTTCCGCAGTGCCCCCTAGATGTCTCTTGGCCTTGAGGAACGCACGATGTACTCCTCAGTCTTGTTGGTAATGGTGGCTCTGGCATCATCTCCTATTACACACTCTAGCTGACTCTAGTCAGGCATGTTGGTCACCTTTCTGTTTTGTGAATATGACCTAAGATTCGTATTCTTTACTAGGTGTCTATATTAAAATATCCATTAGAAAATATCATTTAAATTCAGTGGCTCTTGATTAAATAATTTATCTACTGAAAGCTATATAAGTCTATCTGAATATTTGTCATTGCTTTATATTTTCCCCTTTTCATTGTGTGTGTGTGTGTGTATGTGCAGTTAACACTGTCTTAATGGGAAAGGAAATAGTTGGCTTGCATAAAACGATTGCTCTTACACAGATAAGGCCTTAAACATGTAGACATTCAGTCAAATATCAACTATAAAACACAGACAAAATATTTAGAGAACATTCTTTCTTATTAAACTAAAAAGGCCCATTGCTAATAAAAAAATCAATACGTATGTGAAAACTTTGCTCCAGCATCTATGAAAACTTTCTAATGAAATAAATCTCCACTTTATAGTATTTGTTGTTTTCTCAGTAGCATATGGCGGCTGTCATCTCTTTGCCTTCCTTTAGGATTTATTAGTCTCTGCACTAATTTTTTACTTGATTATTTTGATCACTTGATGGTTAGACTCCTTGAGAACAAAGAATATGTTTAATGACCTTTGAACTACAGTGTCTAATATGCAACTTGGCACCTAGTGTATTTTCGAAAGTATTTTTAGTAAAAAAAAATGATACTCATCTTGACTTCCCTTCTTCCTCTGATGCCTGATAGTGAACTCTTGTGTTTATAGTTTTCCTATCCTGTTACCCCGAAGATGGTTTATGTTGCCATCCAACGTCTTCCCTAGACTGAATCTGTCTCTAAATATAGAAAGAAGTGGCAATTTTCTTTTCAGAGGTTTAGCGTCCCAGTCTCTTAAGACACAATGGCAGACTAGATTTACATGGAAGCATATCAGTTTGAACATTAATTTGGCAACGTGGAACTTATCCACGTTGAATTCAGGACGATAGAAATGGGAAATAGTGAGTAAGGCTTTGATATTTTAAAATTGCTAATTAATACTGACTAGATGATACTGGGAAGACTTATTCCTTCTAAGCTGGAGTGGTATTGAAATATTTTTTGTAGTTTTTGTTTTGTTTTGTTTTCTTAGCTGGCAATTACAGAGGAAACAATTTCTTTATTTGAGAGTTGAATTTGAAATTTTTGTATCTTGAAAATGAACATGAAATGGATATGCTAATATTACATTTTTCTGTGTTTACAAAGTAGAATTTTTAAGATATAATAATGCCTGATTATTCAACTTTGGTAAGGTATCGTTAAAATAAGTATGTTTGGTTACTGTCCCAAATTAAAGCTCATATACTCAAAGGTAATTCTTTAACTAGGGGTTTAAAATGTTCCATCTTTGGATGCTTGGTTCAATATCAAAGGGTCTCTGAAATCTTTTTTTTTTTTTAATATTTTATTTATTTATTTGGCAGAGAGAAACACAGCTAGAGAGGGAACACAAGCAGGGGGAGTGAAAGAGGGATAAGCAGGCTTCCCACCAAGCAGGGAGCCCGGATCCCGGGTCTCCGGGATCATGACCTGAGCTGAAGGCAGTCGCTCAACCAACTGAGCCACCCAGGCGCCCCAGGTCTCTGAAATCTTAAAGTTAGCTGCAAATTATCATGTGTGAATTCCTTGGGGGAGATAGTGATCCTTCAGAATCTCAAAGGGTTCTAAAACCCCTCCAAATAATAATATACAGGCTTGATTACAGACCTACATAAACAAGAAAAAATTGAAAGCTAGAAGGATAACCTTTGTAAAAATATTTTGTTACTTCTTTTTCTGTACATCGAGATATTTTAAACTTAATATTGCACTTTAAGTTTTTCCCTAATGTGTACCAATAACTGTAGTTTACTATTTCAGTCATTCATTTATTTGGTCGTTCATCAATCTCAGTCGCTCAGTAGATTCTGTATGCCTTTCTGCCCAGAGGAAACAAATGTCTGAGACCTCACAGAGTGCAGAGTCCGGTATCAGAGACAACTGTTAAACAGGGAACTGCTGTTCAGTGTGCGTAAAATCACAGCTATGTGCAGTGCAGGGTGAGGCACGGTTGGTAAGATGTGAAATGTTTAAAGATAAACTTTACTGTGAGACATCAGTATAGTGGGTAGTCATGAGAAGTAAAGGAAGTACATTTTAGGAAGTGCGTGGTATGTGAGAGTGGCTGTGATAGAGCTCTCAGATTGCCAGCCTTGGAAAGAATAATTAAATGACAATTAAGTATTACTTTTTTGAAGGAAAAAATTTTTGAAACATCTTTATCCAACATCTTATTTTAATAGATTTAAATTAATAATGTAAAGCGAAATTCTAAGCCAGAATTATGTGTCCAAACTCAAAGCATGGTATAGAGAAGCCTATTTGGGAGAAAGCACATGAACAACTTTACCTGGGCAGGGCAAGTAATTTCTAGGGCATTTCGGATGCCCTCGCTCTCTTTCCAATATTAAGATTTGTTGTTTTATCAGTAAAGTGAAAACAAAACAAAACAAAAATACATAGAAAATAGTAAATACATGGAAAAGTTCATGGGAGATAAATAAAAAAACAATCTTTCACACAGTGTTAATGTTTTTGACCTCTGGAATATTGGATACTGGGTTAAAAGTAAGAAATTTGACTCTTGTAATTGTAATCTGACCTTAACCAGTAATTTATAATCTTTAATCTTTTAATATTAAATTACATAATTTTTCTTATTTATTTGCCAATAAGGTTCATCAGGAAAAATAATTTTAAAATATTGAAAATCATTTACATTTTTACATTTAATATATTGTGTAAACTGTACGTGTGTGTGTGTGAATAAAAACTCTTGATTTGTTTTCCTAAAGGAAAGACTGTATTATTATTTTTAAATATTTTTTTTCATGCATTTGAGAGAGAGTGAAGGAGAGAGACAGAGCATGGTGGAGAGGAGAGGGAGGAAAAGCAGACTCCCGGCTGAGCAAGGAACCTAATGCACGGCTCCGTCCCAGGACACTGAGATCATGAGCCGAGCCAAAGGTAGCTACTTAACCAACTGAGCCATCCAAGCACGCCTGAAAGTCTTTAAAATATTAGTTTCTAGGGGAAAAAAAAAAACACAACAGGATAAGAAATAACTGACAAGCAGAGGGATGAAAAAATACTAGTACCAACAAATACAAATCAGTGTCTCATTTGTATCTATGGTAATTTCGGGAGGTAAGAATTGTGCTCTGATGAACATCAAACATAGGGACAGAGAGATGCTTAAAATTGTTGATTTAGGAAAATGGCTTCTATTGAGTCCTGTCCAATGCTCTAGCCATGTGAGTGGCTTCCTTCACTATTCAAGTGAACTCCCTTTCCATGTTCTTTACTCAAATATGCTTGGAGAATACAAAATACTTAACAAAGAATGTAGCATTGAGAAGATATATTTTTCTGTATGAATCTTTTTCAAAAAGTCTTTCTCAAATTTCTGTTTTTCCATATAGGACATATATTTTAATAATTTTATATGAATGAGAATCAAAAGAAATAGAAATGCTTTTCCTTGTTGCCTTAAAAATGCAATATATTTTTTGAACTAGATACTGAAAAAATATTTTTACTCTGTTGCCTTGCATAAGCAATACAGGTCTCACAAATGCACTGTCTCCCTCAGACATCAATCACCAGTAAATTTGGCCACTAAAATCAGCCTGCATTGTACTTGTGCAGAAAAGAGAATAAATAAATTGAGAAATCGTGGGTTTTTCTTTAATATATGTATGTGCTGTTCCAAATTATAGTACAATTTTATATTTTAAATTCAATGCCTTTCCCAAAGCATCCTATTACCTTCCATATTAAAATAATCAATGATTTTTAAATGTGACAAAAACGAAACTACTTATTGGAGAAACTAGAATTTTGCCATCAAAAATATTTTGGAAATACTGCAGATATTTTGTGATTTTACTATTTTCTTACTTTAAATATTATTAATGTTCTTATATTTAGCATTAAATCTTGACAGCCTGGGGTCAAATATTTTTGTGACAAGGAGAACTGTTAACAGCATTGTTACGATGACTGTTTATTAAATAGTTACTACTATTTAGATCTTAACTAAGTCTACAAAGGAATTTATATGTGGTCTCTTTTACTATTTATGTCTCATGTTTACAAAAGGAAGTTTAAAAACTTTCTTTACAAGTTTTAGTTATCCAGTTTATAAAACCACAAGCTTAAAGACTTGTTAAATATGACAATATGGCAACTTATGATGTGTTTTGGAAGTTGATGCCACACAAATCCAGAGGATCTTTCAATAACGTTTTTAAGTTTTTGTCAGTAAGTATAGCTTTGGATAAAACATTTTGCAAAGTGCTGAATTTCTGTGATAGTTCAGTTCATGTTGTCAGTGGAAATATTTACTTACCTGTAGGATTTCTATAGAATCAGGTTGTTAATGGCCCACATCATGTTTAGACTTATCCAGCAATCTATACATTGAGCTCTGTAGTATTTTTTATAGAGTTTTCATTTGGATTTCCAGGGTCAACTTTGTTAAGCATTTTTAATAAGGAATTACTTTGAGAATGACTAATAATCAACATTGGGGTCTTTTTGTTTGTTTATTTTTCTCTGTAGTCTTTTTCTCCCACGCTGTACATTTTCTGTCATTTTAAATAGCATTCCTCATTTTCAAAGCCACACTCCAATAACAACATCATCTTCATACCCTATGTCTATAGATGTTTTTTCTACATCTGCTGACCTAACATTCTCAATACTTACATCTAATTTATTCACTTGCATTGTTTTAGTAGTGTTAACTACATTCTGGGATCCTGGAAAATTCTGACTGCATTTAATATACTTTCAATTATCTTTTCTTACTGTCCGTTCAGATACACCACTGATCTAATTTCCTTATTCAAAATGCCCAAAGACTTGTCAATTCCTTCACAAATCTTTCAGCATAGAATTTAAGCCGTCTACAATCTACTTTTGATCTATTTTTTCTAGCCTAATTTTAAAGTATAGGCCCTTGCTTAATTTGAACAAACTAAAATATAATGTTTTTTTCTGTTCTCCAGATACGTCTTGTGAGTTATCTTTACTGTGATATCCACTCTACTTGGCAAAAAGAAATCTCTTCAATATCTAACTGTTGATATTGATAATTAAACTAACCTATCCAAGGCCATTCAAATATGAAATTCCCCCAAAATATTTTTTCCCCAATCATACACTCAGATTTTCTTCTTAGTCTGTGATCCATATTATTTTTCTTCAAATCTTATGTAAGTAAATGCCCTATCTGTAATTTTATTCCCTTAAAAGATAAAGTAATTTAGAAAACAAGAAGAGAAACTCTCTTAGGGTGAAAGAGAACACCTCGCCATCCTTGAAAGTAGATTGTTAATAGGATAGATTCATAGGAAATACCCCTGATGATAATGATAGGGAATATGCTCTGTATTTTGGATTTTTTTTTAGTACATTGTAAAAAATGGACACAGAACAACGGAAACTTGCCTCTGAGGCCTTGACATGAGAGTAGACCTAACTGCAGCTGGGTGTGTGCACTTCTGTTCTTCTCCTCTGAACCTGACATCACACATCCTAGAATACACTCTGAAAAGTGGCCTGAGGAGTGATGGTCATCTGCTTCTTGAAAAACCATTGTAGGCGTCAGTATGTTGAGAAATTTGCACCACCGTAATGTGAACAAGAACTGATGTTATTGCCCAGGGCTAATCCGTAACAGCAGATTTGTGAGCAGGGAAAATATTGACAAGGGACTGAGTATGCCAGTTCTTCCTAGTACCTTGTCAGATGGTGACTTAAGTCCTTTGGATTTACTAATACTAGTAATGCTTTAGATAGTTCAGGGGGAAAAGATACTTCAGGAAAAGAATCTGGACTTTCTGCCAAGAAATGGGTGGATACATTAATGTTTCTTTGCAGAAGATCACAATGTTGCTAGTTATTGGCACAGTTATTTTTCTTCTCATTCATTCATTAAAAAAAATAATTGTTTGTCTGCAGCAGGCAATGTCCTAAGTTCCAATGATGGATATGATCAAGATGGGCAAGCGTGTGTTCTCCTATGGGATGTGGAATTTGAACTCAGAGCCAACCAGCCAAAAGCAAACAAACAAACGAAAAAAACCACAAAGCAACACACAAAAATTAAAGACCACATAACGATAATTAAAACACTTATGAAAATTCAGCAAGTATCATACAGATCATATATTTTACCCATGTTTTCCACACACTGGGCACTTCTGTCTAAAGTATACCTCAAGCTCAGAGCTCTCTTTTCAATTTCAGACCCAAATAATTCATTTCCACTTGGCTATGAGTACCTTAAGTGTGGCACATTCAGGTATTTCCTCCAACTTTAACCTTACTTTCATGAATATCTATAATTAAAGGGAAAACAGTCGATTCTGCTGCAATAACCAGACTCCTGGAAACATTTTGGGATCTCCCACTGCAACATACTTCACAGGCAAAGAACTTGAGGTCTTGCTGATTCTCACTCCTAGCTGTTAAGTGGCTCTTTGACTCCACTGCTACCATGTTAGGTAAATACATCAATATCTAGGGGCACTTGGGTGGCTCAGTTGGTTAAGCCACTGCCTTCAGCTTAGGTCATGATCCTGGAGTCCCTGGATCGAGTCCCACATCGGGCTCCCAGCTCCACGGGGAATCTGCATCTCCTTCTGACTGACCTTCTCCCCTCTCATGCTGTCTCTCACTCACTCTCTCTCTCTCAATAAAAAATTTAAAAAAAAATCAATATCTAGCTCATCTTATTCCTCATCCATAAGTCAATCTGCTCTTATTTCTTCTTGCTTTCGGTAAATTCACATTGCATTTAGGGGCCATTCTTTTTTTTTTTTTTTTTTAAATCAATATGTCTAAGAACCCAAAAATGTTGAGATTTCTCTGCACTTACAATGCTATAAAAGAGCATGTATACCACTTGTATAAAATACCATTTTATAATGTTTATCTTTTTAATATTATAACATAAATGCTACTCTTGTATATGGTAACAATAAAAGTAATAAACTAAATATAATATCTGATTTTTAATCATAGCATCATAGTCCTTCATTCTCATACTTCAGATGAATGTTGCATTTGTTATTCATCACCTATTTATATTTAGAAATAGACAATTCAGGATAATTTTGGAGAGTGATGGGTGGAAGTTCTTAAGCAATGATGTCTGAGTGAGATCTTAGTGGAGAGTAAAGAAAGAAAAGCAAATACTCCATTCATTCCCTTTAACCCATAACTCTAAGATTTCTGTTATTACCTGCCATAAATAGAAAAAAATATTCAACCCTAACAGTGGATAAATAATGGGTCAGACTTTAAATTTTCCTCTCAGGACTATGAGAATTTTATTAAGTAACAATGGATCCACATTATGGTAAAAATTTCATGTATCAGCATAGTTGAGACAGGTGTCACCACTAGACTCTCATAAAGTTATGCTAAAATTAAAATTCAAATAAGAGCATACTAAAAATATAACCTTGTATAACTAAGTTCAAATTAGAAACATTTAATCCAAGCAAACTCTGCTATTAAAGCAAGAATAGATACACATGAATCTTGAGGGAATTATGTATATTCGTAATCTTTCTTAATTATTTCAACTACCCCCTGTAATTACTTTTCTTACTATTTGCTAAATAAATGGGAATCAGTTGAAAATCAAGTCTTGTGGCTCCTGGGTGGTGCAATTCATTTAGGGTCTGACTCTTGGTTTCAGCTCAGGTCATGATCTCAGGATCGTGAGACAGCCCCACATCAGGCTCCACAGTCAGTACAGAATCTGCTTAGAATTCCTCTCTCCCGTTGCCCCTCCGCCCTGTGTGCTCACACTCTTTGTCTCTCTCAAATAAATAAGTGGTCTTTAAAAGAAAAGAGAAGAAAATCATGTTTGACATAATTCAAAGTAGGGTATGTTCTTATAGAGCCATTATCTCTTACTAAAGGCAATATTATTTAATGAGGTATCCTCAGAACTCAGTCTTTGGCCAATACTGAGATGCTGATACACTTTTCAGGACACTGCATATTTTGGGATATGTAGCTCTTAAAGCTGGTAAAGATTATTTAAATTGTAGATTTGAAGATACACAGGAAACAGCTGCAAGAGTAGTTTTAAGCACTATTTTGTTAAATAGCATTTTATTTGTGAGAATGTCTATCACCCACAAAAATAGGAATTGGACAATTCTTACCAATTTTTTTTTCTGAACAATGGGTTCTTAATTTAATAGATATTGGAAACTATGATGATTTAAATTACATTCCATGGATTTATTTTGAATGGCTTCTAGACAGCATTTCAGAGCACAAGGTGTCATAACTGTTTCAAAATAATGCTTTTTCAAAAATCAAGACAGCTGGATAATTGAAATTTAAAATATACTCAGGTTTTAAACTTATTTTTCTAGGTCATGAAATAATACATTTACCTGTATCCACGTGTAAGGTAACATTTTTTCTGTACTGACCTACTGTTTTGAAGTATCATTGCTAGAATTTCAATATGTCTTTATAGAAGTGTATTTTAAAAAAATACACTGGTAAGGTTGATGAAAAGGTTGACTATGTTAAATGGAACCCAGAGGGAGCACAATTCAAAGTCACATTTCCATGTTCATCCAGTAAAGAAGTTTTGTCATTGTTTTTGTAGCTACATATTGTTTTAATTTATATGAAATAATTACTTTACAAATTCCTTATAAAATAGACCTTCACAATATTGAAAGTATATTTTGAGGAGAAAGCATCCAATGGCATATACACACAATGGCATATACAAATATGGTTTGCAGTTGCCTATATTTGAAATTGCTTTATGTTTGCAGAAACAAGTGAACTGAATTACAGATATTGTTTTATCTTTTTTTTTTAAGATTTTTTTTTTTTGACAGAGAGAAACACAGCCAGAGAGGGAACACAAGCAGGGGGAGGGAGAGAGGGAAAAGCAGGCTTCCTGCTGAGCAGGGAGCCTGATGTGGGACTCGATCCCGGGTCTCCAGGATTATGACCTGAGCTGAAGGCAGTTGCTTAACCAACTGAGCTACCCAGGTGCCCCAGATATTTTTTATCTTAAGGATTTCAATTTGCCCCCAATGATGAATTAACCATCCTCACTATAAGCATTGTGCAAACAACCATAAAAATCTGACTGATGCTTAATTTCTGCATGTTCCTATTTTTTTTAGCTACTTAGCATTGTTCATTGTAAATCCTGATTAACAATCAAGCTGGCATTTCAGGTAGGGGACAGGGTCACAGTAGAGTGCCAATTGTTACGTCATTGCTTCATCCACACTTGGCCTTCTCAGTCGTGATTCTGTTGACATTTTGGGCCAAACCATTCATTGTTGTAGATGCTGCCCTGTGTGTTCTAAGGGTGACCTCTATGCACTGGATGCCAGCTGCATTACCAGGTGTGACAAGCGCAAAAGTCTGCAGACCTTGCTGGAAGTCTCCTCGGGAACAGACCTTTCCTCAGTCCAATGCTATTGATTTACATGGTGAGCACTAATATGATCTGGGAGAAGGAAGAATAATATCTGCTTTATTTTTATTTTTAAATTTATATTGCTTCTTTTTCATGAAAGATCTATGCATTACATTAATTGTTGAAATTTGAAGATGTATGCATTGATGAAAATGCTGTTTGGATATTTCCTTTAGATCATCTGTTCCTATTTTTGATGCACTTTGCGCAACAGAGAATGGAGAGATCGCAAAGGTAAAATAATTTTCCAAATCAGGAAAATAATTGGAAAAAGTACAATATAATGGAATGGTCTGAGGATAAAATGAATAATAATGGATGTTAACTAGACTTTAGAGTGGTGATCATTTTGCAATACATAGAAATATCAAATCATTATGTTGCACACCTGAACCTAATATAATGTTTTATGTCAATTATACTTTAATAAAAATAATACATAAGTGTGAATATATATCTATATATAGATCACAATTGGAAATGTCTATGGATTTATTTGAAAATATAAAGAAAAGTTTTATCAAAGGACAGTGCTTTCTGTTAGAATGTTCACTGATTTTTGCTTATATATCGCCACCTTCTCCACAGTATTTGCAAAATATACAAGGTAGGAAACTTGGTCACAAAATTTGAAAGGTTGCTAACCATTAGATTTAAAGTTCTTTTTCCCCTTGATCCTTCCAAAATCTGTAATTTTATATCATTTCTTGTGGGGATATCATTCTTCTCCCTTCACATTTCAAACCTAGACTGTAAAATAATAACACCAGCCATTATTGGAAAACAATCTTTAACATCTTCTCTCCTTCTCTTATGAGGTAGGGGGACATATCTGAAGACTCAGAAGGGAACCGAGTATGTGTCCATCTCTTCTCTTCCTTATTTTTTCTCTTTTTTTCTTTATTTTCCCTTTTCATAGGTTATTCTTGCACTCTTAGGCATCCCTTCTACAGACTGGATGAATTTAGTTTTGGAGAAAATTGGTCAGAAATTTGATGGTGGATGGCATCAAAGTGTTCTCTCCAGTCCAGCTTACCATTAATAATGTTATGCTTCCATCTATCTGTTTCTGGATCTATTAATTGGTTATAAACATATAGGCCCTAATCTAAATCTAGCATCTTAATTGAAGTGGTTTCAAAGGTGGAATTTAGTATTTAACAAAATTGGAAGTAAAAGTGTTTTATTGCCCAACATATAAGTCTTTTGGAGATTCAGTTTTAAAAGTATTAGCATTTGACTAAGAATAATATAGTCTGTGGTTTATACTCTTGTTAGTATGTAATAACATAATAACATCTATTTGAACGGAGATATTTATGTGTGACTTTTGTGAAGTTCTAAAATAACGAGAAATAGAGTTAATTCTTCTCACTCATGATGCGCTTTTTTTTTTTTTTTAACTAAAGCAATACTTGGCTTTAGGAATTAGTCTCCTGTCATAATTCTTCCAAACAGCATCATCCCTAAACCACATGTTGGTATTGGTAAAATATCTCCTTTCACATTCACTCTGTATATTCTTTCCAAAACTCAAATGGGAGAGATTGAAAAGCTGCCTCCTGTCTTTATTCCCTTAACAGAACATGTTCAATGTTGCAAAAAGAAGACTTTTCTATAAATGGACCCAAACAAGAAGAATCAAATAAAAAACAAAAAGTTTTAACCTTTTTCTATTGTCTTATTTATTAGAATTAATATTTGTTTTTGTCAACGTGTTGCTCTAAATATAAAACTATTATCTTATAGTTTGTATAAATATATATTGGAGTGAGTTATACATTATATGTTGCATTACATTTATCAGTCAAAACATCCTTTGGTACTTGAAGAATAAGTAGCAAAATCACACTTTGAGAAAATTATTTTTTAAAATCACACCAGACTTTTGATATTGCTATTATTTATTATCAAAGGAACAAATCTATCTCTGAATCTCATGCATTTATATAGACACTAGCAAGTAATTTTATTTCTCATGTCCTACCTTCTTTACAGGGTTATTAAGAGATACAAACAAGCATAGTATCTTTAAAATGCAGGCAGATAATGAAGAAAGTTATTTGTTTTCAAAAATTAAATATAAGAAACAAAATGTAACAACAAAAATAAAGTATTTTTTTTATCTTCCAGAAATGAGCCATCTCTCAACTGGCTTCTTTCTGCCTCCTTTTTTCCTTCCCTCCCTTCTTTCTGGAACTCATTAGGTATGTAGCTTCACAAATATTACTATAGAATAAAGTCTTTCTTAAACAAAAACCAACTAGATGAGTCTGAAGCAGTCTCCTATAGATGGATGACATGAGTCCCTTTAAAATAGATGCTTTGGGACGCCTGGGTGGCTCAGTTGGTTAGGCGACTGCCTTCGGCTCAGGTCATGATCCTGGAGACCCGGGATCGAGTCCCACATCGGGCTCCCTGCTCGGCAGGAAGCCTGCTTCTCCCTCTCTCACTCCCCCTGCTTGTGTTCCCTCTCTGCCTGTGTTTCTCTCTGTCAAATAAATAAAATCTTTAAAAAAAAAAAAAAAACAATAAAATAGATGCTTTGATTTTGCTTTGACATCACAGGAAAAGGTTGAATTTAAAAATGCGTAGCAAAGCATTTCCTTCAAATTCTAATATTGCATGTTAATTATTTCCTGAACAACATAAATTAATTTTCAACTTCACTTAATAATTTAATTATATATCCCAAGTGTCAATCCCTCCAAATATGAATATATAAAATAAGGGTGTAAAAGCTCTTGTATTTGAATATGATTACTGCTTAAGTTACTGCTTGAATTATTCTGAAAGCATCCCATAGTTTCATGAAATTTTATACCTCATAGGCACACTGCTCTTCCTTTTCATAGTAATAACGACTTAAAAAGAAATTATATAACAAACAACATGCTACAGAATACACTTTTCTTGTATGGTGTGAATAAAAAAGACTGCATATTGTATACACTTTTTACCATTCACTTTTCAGTTCTGATTTATTTTCAGATCTTGTTATGAGCAAAAGCTATTTTTCTACACCCATTTTATTTTGATATCAATTTCATGTTCTTTCAACTATTATTTACCGTCACACAGAAAATTTTACTCTCTGAAACACAACCTTCTCCATACTACTCTTTAGTTCTTGTGATGTAAATGTAAACAAACTATTTATTTATATTTATTTAGGTTATTGATCATTAAAAAATGGGCAGTTCTCCCTGAGGCCACACAAAAGAAGAGAACTACATATATCATATTTTTATACCTCTTTATTGTTGCCATTGTAAAGATAGCAATGCTCTAACTAACAGAAAACTATACACTCAGCAGTCCTCATTATTCCTAACTTCAGTATAAGATCTGCATGTCTAACTGGCTTAACTATTTGTAAATAAATTTTGTGTTTGTGCAAAAATAAGCCAGAGATAACTCATTTCTCCTTCCAGAAGGGAATTGCTGCAATTTTCCTTTTTCCATTCTTAGCAAAGACACATTTTTAGTGTCTATGATAAAATAAGAATGTGAAAAATAAGAAAGTTCCTAATAATCTAAAGCAAATCACATGTCCTATCATAGATCACCTTCGGTCATACTTTTTTAATTCAAATTCTAGGTGGCGTCTTTAGTAGTTTTATATGGTATTTCAGTTGTCTATTTCTTCCTTAACATAGAAAGTCAATAGTTTAAAATATTACAAATAATAAATTATTTAGTCTGAAATAATGTAAGATTCAGCAAGGTGTTTGTAGCTTTTTTTTTTTTTTTAAGATTTTATTTATTTGACAGAGAGAAACACAGCGAGAGAGGGGACACAAGCAGGGGGAGTGAGAGAGGGAGAAGCAGGCTTCCCGCCTAGCAGGGAGCCCGATGTGGGACTCAATCCTGGGTCTCTGGGATCATGACCTGAGCCAAAGGCAGTTGCCTAACCAACTGAGCCACCCAGGCGCCCCTGTTTGTAGCTTTTTAACAAAATTACATAATATCAAAAGAATTTTTGAAATCTGTAAAGATGGAATGCACTTAGTAACATTTGCCAAATTGGATAATTGCATTCATAGTTTTTAAACATACTAGAGGATCAGGCTTAGAGTCCCTAGATTTCTAGGCAGTTGAAATATTTTATAACATTTGGCCATTATATTTACTGTCTTAATTATTTAAATATATTCAATTCATATTAAGAATGGTTCCTGTCAAAATGTCCTCTTATATAGGGTTGCATATTTGGAGACAAGCTTTATCTTTGTTTCGCTGTCTTGCTGGCAAAACTGCTCTGTTGATATCACACAGAGCTGCGTTTTCAACCATGGGGACAGAAAATCTTTCATATATATAAATATATGAAATATATGTATCTTTCACATATATAAATATATGTATGTGCACATATATATGAAAGAATATATTCACACACATATCCACATATGCATATACATATAAAGTGTGTTTGTTATGGTTTATTAACTACTTTTTTCAGTGTGGTATGTTTGTGTGTATGATCATCTACATACTCTGCATGCTCTCAGGGGCAGATTTGTGCTCATTTAATCCTGCATATCACATTTTCTTGATATAGTACTTTGCATTTAATACAAAGAAAATGCAATTTTAATGAATGTACCTAAATCCACTACAGTTGAATTCAATTGTTATGTGAACTCTGATGATCATCTAGTGTAAAGTCATTTATGATTTCTATATGTTTATTTATAAATGACTTTGAACTTCTATAGTATAAAATCATTAGGTTTAACATTTTTAATGTGTCATTTATTCGTCATTATATTATTATAGAAAATAAATGTTTCTCAAATATGGCTTATTGAATGTTTGAATAAAAGAAGGACACTGATAATTTATATTAGATATTTTTATTTAATACAAGTTTTACATTTGTGTGTCTATCTACCCATGTTTCTATATGCACACAACCATCTATCCATCCATTTACCAAACTGTTAAAATTACTCTAAAATAATTATGCATTATTTTACATACATAACCAACAAGTTCATTAAAGTAAATTCAATGGAACCTACAATTAGATAATAGCTTTTTTAAATTATTGCATTATTTTTAATAATGCATGTTAATTAATAGTAAGGTCAATGAACCACTAAACTTTCACTTAGTTACAATGAGATGAAATTTCAAGAATGTTTTATAGATAAAAGCATAAAAATAAATATTCCTAGTTTCTTTTGTAACTCCTTATGGTTGTAGAGTTGAGGTCTTTGAGAGAAGTTCAATCAGATTAATGATAAGCCTGGTTTTAATAATATTAGTGTTGAAATGATGAATCCAGGAACTTCTGCCCAATCTTGAGAAGTACTTTTCAGAATAGAAGAGTTGTGGCCTGTTTTCCAACACTATCCGCATAAGGATACCAATAGAAAACTTTCTTATGTCTCACAGATCTAATTTCCTTTAAAATAATAACACCAGTAAATTGCAGTTCTGATGCTAATTGATGGATATCACTCATTTTCTTGTGTTTTTCCCCCATGTCTAGTATCTCCTTCTGCTGGAGACTTGAATGAGATATGAAAACCCCTTTCAGTAATTCAATAATGAGTATCATCTAAGAAGCTTTCATTCATGCATTATGTATATCACAATATTTATTGACTAGTCTGTGCAGTAATATGTGGCATTGTATATGGTATAATGTGGTTTTTATAATTAAGCTACAGATCAAATATTATGGGAATTTCAGGACAAAATTATTATTTGATTAAGACTTATGAAGGTTTCCAATGATAGTGTATATTAGAGCTGTGTCCCTTAAATCTAGACAATATCTGACCGGATGAGCCTCTGAAACCACCACTGTGATCACCAGTGTGAAATCCGCACACCATACCATCACCCCTGCCACCACTGCCACGACATTACCACCAGATTGGCTTCATACTGAGAAGATATCAACCATGGCTCCCAGAATCTTAAGAGGCATTACAGATACAAATTGTATCTCATGATTCGTGGTTTAAGGATTGTGACCAGAAAGAGCACACTCATGTGATCATCTTCCCCGATTTAGCACGGGAGAGAATTTTTAATCTTAAGAGGCATTTGGCATCTTCAGATACGGTAGCTGTCCATCATGAGAAAGAAGTTTCCATTTTGCTTTGTACTCCTCAATATCTAAGCATGAAATCATTACCCAAATTGTTACCTTTGTGTCAGAATTAATGGATTTTATGGGACAAAATCAGACACACTGTACATGTGTGGGAAGAAAAGAAAGATCATAATGGCAGTGAGATAAAGAGATTGAAAAATAATCAAATTGCTTCTTTAGTGAATATTGTTGAGTAGAGTCTGAAGTATATCAATGGGCCAGTAAAAGTGGCAGAGTTTAATTAGTTGCTTGGAATACAAATATTAGCAAATTCCACTATGAGGGAAAATCTTGAAAACATGGGCCTTTAAGAAATCTCAGCCTGAGGGCACCTGGGTGGCTCAGTTGGTTAAGCGACTGCCTTGGGCTCAGGTCATGATCCCGGAGTCCTGGGATAGAGCCCTGCATCAGGATCCTTGGTCGGTGGGAGGCCTGCTTCTCCCTCTTTCTCTCCCCCTGCTTGTGTTCCCTCTGTGGCTGTGTTTCTGTCTGTCAAATAAATCAAATAAAATCTTTAAAAAAAAAAAAAAAAGAAATCTCAGCCTGAAATACTCAGAAATTTTAATTAGCCATCCCGTATCAGAGACACAGTAGCAAAGAAATCATAACATACATGTGAATGGATTATTTTCCTGGTATCCATAATAAAAACCAGTATAGCAAGTGAATAACAGTTAATAATAAAACATTTAATCAAGAATTTATATATAAAAAGGGCATCAGGTCTGCTGATTAAATTCAAAACTTACTTAGACACACTCAAACAAAAGAACCTCAAAGAAGCAGGATTTTGCCAATCAATTAACAAAGGTACAGTTGGTCTGTGACGAAAGTTGTTTGCAAACAGAAATCCAATTTGGTTTCATTGATTGTATTTTTATTCCATTCTTAAGGTCATGATAGGCAAACTGTATTTAATTTTCCTGAGGCTCTTTGGAAAATAAACCGCAGCTCTAGAAGAGGAAAGCTTTATTGTGAAATACAGATCTCCTGAGGAAACAAAGCAGAGTAATTATGTAATGCAATCATTCCAGAAAACAGACTACAACCTTAGGAGAGGTTATTTTACTTAATCCTAATTGATATATCTCAGCCTCAATGACAGCGTATTGTTTTGTTTTAACACAGAGTGTTACTGTTACACCATTTATGTTGTAATTTAAATAAAATGCCCCATGCATGCTGTTTGACTTTTTAAACTCTAATAATTATTTTTGGAAGAGTCTAAATGAAAAATAAACTAGCGTACAGGTACAGAGGGAAGGACACACAGCTAAGAGTGGAAATTAAGGTTCTAACCTTAGCTCTTCCATGTACAAAATCTTTTACTCTTACCAACTTATTTTTATTTTTCTAATGTCTTTGGATAGTTTCAGAAAATAAGAATAAAACAAATAGATGAACCTTAAAACAGTAGAGTCATTCTGTCCCTTATAGCTCACATTTACTAGTGTCAAAACCCAGCGAGATGCTATTGTTCATCTTTATTTGTTTATTATTTTTTAAAAAAATATATTTTATTTATTTATTTGACAGAGAGAAACACAGAGAGGGAAACACAAGCCGGGGGAGTGAGAGAGACAGACGCAGGCTTACCGCCGAGCAGGGAGCCCGATGTGGGACTTGATCCCGGGATTCCGGGATCATGACCTGAGCCGAAGGCAGACCGTTAACTACTGAGCCACCCAGGCGCCCCTGTTCATCTTTTTTTTATGTGTTCTTCTTTCTGAGGTAGTATTCTCCACCTTTTCACTGCAGTGAATTTTCATCCAATACCCAGTCCTAATTAATTTAAATACATTCTTTTTTAATTGAGGAATAATTGATATACAATATTATATTAGTTACAGATATACAGCAAAGAAATTCAACAGTGATTTAAATATATTTTAAGTGATAGCTTATCCCTTGTGTACTTATATTTTATTTACTTTTTCTCAAATTTCTTAATTTATCAAAGATGTATGTTTTTGGCACTAGTTTTTGCTGTTAATAAATAACTTGTTCGGGGCACCTGGGTGGCTCAGTTGGTTGAGCGACTGCCTTCGGCTCAGGTCATGATCCCGGAGACCTGGGATCGAGTCCCGCGTCGGGCTCCCTGCTTGGCGGGAAGCCTGCTCCTCCCTCTCTCCCTCCCTCTGCTTGTGTTCCCTCTCTGGCTATGTTTCTCTCTGTGAAATAAATAAAATCTATAAAAAATAAATAAATAAATAAATAAATAAATAACTTGTTCCGTGTATTTCTGGGGTTTCACCAGTTTTATTGAGGTTTAATTGACAACAATTATATATATTTAAGTTGTACAATGGGGCATCTGTATAGATTGTGAAACAATTTAACATGTCCAGTAACTCACGTAGTTACCACTTTGTTGTCTGTGTGTGGTGAGACCAGCTACGATTTACTCTCTTAGCACATTTCATGATATGACACAGTGTAATCAACTGTGGTCACCATATTGTACATCAGAGCTACTGAAGTTATTCATACTGGATAACTGAAAGTTTGTACCCTTGGATCAACATCTCCCCATTAACCCAATCTCCAGCTTCTAGTAGCCAATATTCTACTCCCTGCTTTTAAGAGTTAAGGTTTTTTGTTTGTTTGTTTTGTTTTGTTTCAGAGTCCGCATATAAATGAGTTCATGAAGTATTTGTATTTTTCTTCCTGTGCTTAGCTTATTTAATTTGGCACAATACCTTCCAGTATCATCCATATGTCACAAATATCAGTGTCTCCTTTTTAAAGGCTGAATAACATTTCAGTGTATATAGATCTATACATGTTTTCTTTATTTGTCGATGGATTTAGGTTGTTCCCATATCTTGGCCACTGTGAATAATGTTGCAATGAACATAGCAGCAGATCCTTTTGAGACCTTGATTTTATTTCCTTTGGATATATAAGCTGAGGTAAGATTGCTAGATGATGTGGTAGTTCTACTTTTAGTTTTTTTTGAGGAACCTCTGATCTGTTGTAAACCTCTATTTCCCATAACGGTTATAACAATTTCTATTCCCATTAATCGTGCACAGCATTCTTTTTTAGCAACACCCTTGCCAACTCATCTCCTGGAAAGATGACATTAATGTATAAACTCCGTCCTAATTTCCTATTTTTAAATGATAGGTTGAATATCCTCCTCAAATACTATAGTGTGTTTTTTCCTTATCTGAATATCATCATGAACTTACAGATTTTACTTGATTCCATGTTTTCAATACACTAGAATATTTATTATTGTTATATCTTTCCTGGTGGCACTCCCTTCAGGTGCACAGAATATGTTAATCATTGAAAGGTGCCTTCCTACGCCGCCCATTAAAAGGTGCTTTATTTTTTTACCTCCTTGTCTCAGGGTCAACTTGTTCTTTCTAGGCTGTGGACTAGAACTTGACCATTTCCTCAGACTCAGTTCCCGAACACAGGGAGATGATACTAGAAGCAATAACTTGAGCTCTTGAAATTATCATTGTTACTGGGGTAATACTTTTTTCTAGACCATGTCAATGAATTTTTTTAAATGTGCATTTATATCAATAACTTTCATTCTGTTTCATTGCCCCTAACTTCATTGTATTGTCTAACTGGTTCCTCTTTTGCAATTTGGCATATTAGATTACAGTGGTTAATAGCAAATGTACTATCTAAACAGCTTTCAAACAAATATTTATTTCTCACAAATGGGCAGGTCAGCGATGGCTCTGCATGGCTCTGGTGTGTGTGGTGTAGCTTGACTCCAAATGTTTGCATTTTATAAAATGCTGACTGAAGAAACCGTCCTGTATTTAGGATATGGCCAAAGAATATCACATTGCCAGTCCCCAAGTCAGAGGCTGCCTAATGTGCTTTTCCTGAAGGACTATCAAACAAGATACATGACAAGTGGAGGGATGATATGTAATCCTGTTATAAGGAGGGTCAAATAATTGGTAGCATTAATCCAGTTTGCTACAGCCTTCCTTCTTTGTCACAAATATTGCCTTCATCTGCACACAATATAAACTGAAATCCTTCCCCCTGACTCTACAAGAATTTTATGTAAAATTGGCATAAAGCTTAAATTCCAGGTTCCTCTAATGCTAATCCAAATTATGTTATGATGCAGAGTTTTTGTTTTGTTTTGTTTTGTTTTGTTTTTTTAATGCCAAGTGAAAAAGGCAACTTTCCTTATCAGAGATTTCCTTAGATATGTTTAAAAGGGCCACTGCCCTGGATCTTGTTCTTGAGGAACATGTTCTGACCTTCCTCTGGTTGTGCCTCTAAAAACAAGACCAGAACCTATGCCCTCCCTTCTGTTACACACTCCAGTCGCTAAGACCTTTGAATTCCCCTTGCAGATGACCTTGAACATGTATCCATAATGGGAGGCCTTACACAGTTCTTTCTTATCTATCGAGATCCTGCTGTTCTTATAACCTGTCCCTCCCTAAACCCAAAGGCTGGGCGACTGGCAGCTGTGTATGGAAAGAAGAGAAATATGGATCATTGATTGTGATGCCCTTATACTTGTAACCAGAGACCCCTCACCCCCACCCCAGTACAGGACTGATCTGAAGCTGAAAAGAAGGAGATAGAAGAAGAATAAAGTGTTTCTCCTAGATCAGCACACTGGGGAGAGTTTGTAAGAAATTAACAATACTGAATTCTGTCTTTACTTTCTGTCTACACACACACACACACACACACACACACACCCCAAGTTGTTTTCAAGTTGACATGGGGAATTTATTTTGTAGAAAAGCAGCATGTGGCGAATGCCACAAAAAGTCCTAGGATGTCTAAAGTACTATACATAAAAACAGGAGCTGCTCATAATGACAACACTGGAAGCTACACTAAACGATTATATGATACAGCCTTTCAAACAATTAGCTCAGTTTATAAAATTTAATTTATATGCTTAAAATAGGTGAGGCACTTCTTCTCTTTCTCTGTCATGCACAATTTAAGAACAGTCCTGTCTGCTTCGCATCCAACATGCAGTAATCAGACATGAACAGGATAACTGAAATGATGTCTGACAAGAGAATGTGAGAAATCGGAGGCACATACCACTCACTGGTCTGGAGCAAATCTGAAATTCCGCTGGGAAAATGTGGCAAGTTTTATCTGTTGTGATGGTTCATTTTATGTGTCAGCTCGGCTGGGCTAATGCCCAGATAGCTGTTCTGGGTATATCTATGAGGTGTTTAAAACAAACCCATAACTTAAACCGATGCTGTTTATGAGTATTAAATAGCATGGAAATGACAGACATGTGGGCAATGTGCAACATTAGGTGTGTGATTTAAAATACATACAGTGTGCTTGAAATTGGGAAATGTTAATGATACTGTCAGTTCTTAGAATCAATTTATATTTTTAATCTTTGAGCCTACCATACAAACCCAGAAATAGAAACAGATTAGAACTTGGATCAAAAGAGAGTATATCATTAGTAAGGAGAAAACTTGCTGAAAATCCAATTTGGCAATATTGTAATGCGTATTTCCAGAAAGTACAGGTAAACTGGGAAGTAGGCTGGAATGAAAGTGATTTTCATTCTTAGATCTAAAGTTTAAGAAGTAGTCTGACTCCACAAAGAAGAAAACATTGAGCAGAAAATCCTTCATGAGAATTCTGTTGACTACAGTTTTTTGAGTTCACATTTATAAATATTTATCCACATCTTTTAATCCCTGCAGTTTCTGAAATTTTTGACTATTTTCTGTCATGGAAATTCACAGCTCATCCTTTACCTGTGTGCCTGTATACCTTTTGTGCTTTCAATAAAACAAGAGAGTTGGCAGGTTTAGGATACTCAGGAATAGTCGTGATGTAAGAAAAAAATAGGACTTTTTTTCTCTGTTATTGTTCATAAATCTCTAATGGAATATTACTGTTAGGGCAACGGTACTGATCACTCACAGTGCTTTCTAAGTATCATTTGAGGATGAGCAGGACAAATAGGCCATGCTAGGCTGCATAGTTTGCTAAGCCAAAGTGATGTGCAAAGAAGAAATGAGTATCTTAAATAGCGTTAGGTTTATTAAACCGTATTTTGTTCACTCCATCTGTGAAATGAATGACATTTGCCAACGTGTTTAGAGAAGTCTCTCCACATGAACAGTCTTATAAAATGTCTCAAATTTTCTGTCATTTATTTAATAAATATATGATGCGTGGGCACCAAGTCCCAGGTGCCACGATGGGCAGTGAAGCTACAGTGGAATGTGCTTTCATTTGTAGAAAATACTTTATATTGGGGCGCCTGGGTGGCTCAGTCATTAAGCATCTGCCTTTGGCTCAGGTCATGATCCTGGAGTTCCAGGATCGAGCCCTGCATTGAGCTCCCTGCTCAGCGGGAAGCCTGTTTCTCCCCCTCTTACTCCCCCTGCTTGTGTTCCCTCTCTAACTGTGTTTCTCTCCATCAAATAAATAAATAAATAAAATCTTTAAAAAAAAAAAGAAAATACTTGTATCAATAGAAATTGCTTAATGTTCTATAGGTATAGGTAACAATTTAATGACCTTCTCTCTGGAAAAATGTGCATATATGTGTCAGCTTATTATAAATTTTACTGATACGAACAATGCATAACACACAATTTACCAAAAATAATAAAAATATAAAGTAATATTTGTAGCCAATTTCAAAAGCTCAAACAGAGTCTCACAATGTACTTTTTTTTTTTATTTTGGCCAAGTCCTAGTGTGTATAGCGACCAAGCTAGGTTTGCAATTCAACCATGATTGGATAAATCCAATTGCATCCGACTTCATGACATTTTTTTCAGTGAATTTATGTTATTAAATCTGATACTGAATCTACTGTTAAACTCTTCCTTCTCCTAATGCAAAGTTTACTCATAAAATAAAACTGCCCTTAGCCTCAGCTCTCCATTTGTTGGATGTCACTTGTTTATCAATAAACAGCTTCTTGGCTGAATTGGCTAAGAGTTTTAAATACTGGGAGAATGATCTCTCATTTTTCTTTTTGTTGCTATTCACAGTATAGCAGTTACAGATACTGCCCATTTTTAAGTGTATCTTGCCTTCATAACATTTTCTCCATTTGTAAATCTAAATGATAAATCAAAAAGTATGTCAAGCCCTCGTTTGTAGCATTTACCAATTCCGTGGTATACGTATTCCCACCATGGCTAATTCCAAGCCACTGATGACTGATTCACAACTAGACCTCGGGAAACAGATTGAGCCACGTCTAGTCTATTACAAATAAATTTGTAGAACAGATCTTTTTGACTGTCCCTGCATTTCTAATCCAGCGGAATGAAGCCTGGCAAGACGCCTTTGTCTCATTTCATAGGTGCTCACCTTCCCTCAACATTTCCAATCCATCGCAGGACAGCAATCTTACTGCATTGAGTCACAGGACTCAGTGAGATTTGCCTGCTTGCCCAGGATATGCCCTTTCTGGGTCTCTGACCATGAATGAATGATCCCTTGTCCATCTGTTCCTCTTGCACCCTGACAAAGGTCTGACTCTGATGACGGCATCACACAGCACTCCCGGGGCTCCCCCCTCTCCCCCAGGTTCTGGGTTCAGGCTGGGAGAGGCACTGAGAAGGGATCAAAGAGCAGGAAGACTGGGAGACAGGGGTCCCCTCTTCCAACTCCATCTCTGCTTTGAGGTTTCTTTTGTTCTCTGGCCGTGCCCCTCTCTCTCTGACAACTCCAATAGGATCATACCTCTCTTTGGAGTTCAGAAATCACGGGGCCCCCATAAAACTGTTTTCTCTGCCAGCCCTTTCCCATATATGACAGAATGGCTTCTTGTGTTTCGTCTCTTGGAATCTTCACATCCCCTTGTGGTTTTCCTAACCCTGACTGGTATTTATAAATGCCCCGTTAATATCTTCTGGACCTCTGTGCAGGATTGGGTTTTTGTCAGGACAGTGACTGGCACACTATAAAATGTGGTGTTTGCATTAGGTCATTTAGAAGGTCCTTTCTAACTCCAGTATTAGAGCCTAGGATTCATGAAGGTCAATTTTCCAGAAAACTTTTTTTTTATTATTAACTTAATTAAAAAACTTAAAATGAGGACTCCCCATCTAAGCACAGCTGAACTAGAAAAAGGATATGGAATCAAAGATAGATGGGATTTCCAAAATATGTGATGAAATGAGACAAATAAATGCAAGTAATTATGACATGGTAAGCCATGACATAAATAGAAACGTAGCTTGACAAGCTAGTGAACTGTTGTTGATATTAGATGTCTAACGGAGGTGGTTTATCCCTACTGCCATATCTATATGTAGTTATTTTTCGTTCATCTGTGTATCAGAATTTCTTCGTATCAACACTATTAACATTTTGCGTAGGATAACTTTGTTGTTGTTGTGGGGATTCTCCCACATAAAAAAAATAGACTGTTTTCTAGCATTTCTGGCTCCCACCCATAAAATACCAGCACATCCTCCCCCACTCATGTCAATCAAATGTTTCCAGGTCTTGCCAGATGTCCTCATCGGGACAAAATCACCCTTGGTTAAGAACACTGATTGTATGTGATTATATGTTTTCACACACACACACACACACACAGGTACGGATATCAATATATGCCAAACAAGACTTAATTTCTTGAGTCTTGTATTTCATATTACTCTATGTTGTTATTATTCTGCATATTAATACATACTCTAACAGTTTTAAGTTATGATCAGAAATGCGGTGATTTATGATTTTTTTCCCCTTTTCCTTCTGTGCCATCACTTTCTGTACTATAATCCGATGGGTATTTATCTCTGGAGTGAACAGAGAAATAGAGGCGCCGCAGAAACCAAACACGCAGGAAGTGCATGTGCTGCACTGTTGTGCCGAGCGCTGCGGCCGCCACGTGAGAAGTGACACGCGACAGGTACAGGTCTCTGTCTCTCTCTCTCAGAGATGCAACCCTAAAATATCAGGGGGGAAGAAAAAAGTAACAGAGGGGCCACTTCCTGCTGTGCCATCCTAAATGCAAGATGGTCACATCCATGGTCATTTTCTGCAGCCCTTCCCACACTGGAAAGTTCCATTGTCAGTAAAATTCTACAAGTCAACATTTTTTTTTCTTCTAAGATTTTATTTATTTATTTGACACAGAGAGAGATCAGTAGTAGGCAGAGAGGCAGGCAAAGAGAGGAGGAAGGAGGCTCCCTGCTGAGCAGAGAGGCCCATGTGCAGCTCATCCCAGAAACCTGAGATCCTGACCTTAACCCACTGAGCCACCCAGGCACCTGACATTTCTTTATCTACTCTACCGCTGGTTCTAGGCACACCTGTGACTTAGGAATGGTCTTGGCTCTGGACCTTGCCCTCTCCTTGTAGTAGAATCTGATCGCCAGCATAACGTGGGAGCTAGCTCTGTGCTAAACTTAATATTTCTCAATATTTTAGCATGATTGCGTAGCACATTGTTTCTACCTATGCGTGATACTTTAACTATATAGTCTGACAAATTAATTAACTAAAATTCCCCCTCAATATCATGACTCTTTTCCTCTCCCATCTCCACTGTTGTGTTTCTCATCCAGACAAAAGCATTCCCACTTTCCTGTTGCTCTTGTGAAAACCGCTGTGTTTCCAAGGATTCTAATTGAGATCCGTAGATGTATTTATAGAGAAATATCCATACTACATAGGTTCTTCCCCTTACCTAAATGGCAATATATAATATAACATTTATTGTTAGTTAAACTTAAATTAGAAATTAATGTTTTTACTTACATTATTAATTTTTTTTACAAAAAGCCTACATTTGTTATAAAAATTAGAATAATGAAAGGTACATAAAATTGTACAATCCAACTCTCTGCAGTAAACTATTAAGAGATGCATGAGTCTCTTCAGACCTTCTGTAATGTACATGAACACACAGACATGTACATTTCACAAAAAAAGATACAGAATATATGTATTTTTACACAAATTGGTATTTAAAAATTCAACAATATTACATTGTCAACTTTCATACCTGGTATATAGATTTAGCCCCTTATTTTTTAATAGCATTATAAGTATTCCAGGTTATGATTTCATTTTGCTCTTAACATATGGGGAAAAAAAGAACAATAAAAAAAACTGGTCAAAAACAGTTCTAAATATTCTTTGCCTATGCTATTAAAAACCTCTTATGTCAAGGTTGGTTGTAAAGTGTTTTCTCAAAAAGGTTCTTTTCTGATGAATAGCACCCATGACACGGAAGGAAGATGGTTTGGCTGAAATGCTAGCTGTCTTCTTTAACTCGCAGTTGATGAGTGAGCTTGGTGCCCTGGGACACCCTCTACAATGATATAATCTCAAGGAGAGTAGCCATTATTTTTTTGCTTTTGTGACTGTCTTCTCTTAGTATTAAAAACATTCCAAAAATATCTAGTTATTCAAATATTGCTTTACACAGAATACATTTGACTCAAACAATATTTAGATAACTATATGATAGGTCCTCTGTAATTCCTGTCAATGAAAATGATGTAATTCACATAAGTGAAAACTCAAGAATGAGAATTAATAATGTCATATATAATATGTGATTTCCTTTTTTGAGTCTGTAAGTATCTTATTTATAGTTCATGATTTTGTAGTAAAATCAGTAGAAGTTGCCATAGAACCAAAGATCATGTCTCATTTCAGATTCCTACCCCTCATACCATAAGAGGGTAATCATATTTTTTGACTGCTGGATGTTTTAATATTTTTCTGTTTTATGGAGATTTATACATTAGCCACTGTTTTGTACTGAACTATGTCACTTCCCATTTCTTTACACTCTTCAAATTTAATTCTTTGGGATGGAAAATGTTATGAAAGTATATAAGCTTTACTTGAATCTAAAATCCTGGTGAAACTACAGTCATAAGAGGAACAATTTATGCCTATCATGTACCTAATTGTTACCACAATTGCTATGACAGCTCATACATAAAGCAAAAGCAAAAAAAGAAAACAACACAAATTTCAGAAACAGGACATGTGGTGCGAGAGAGCTCTGAGGAGCTCCAGTTAAGGGTAGAAACTGCAAGGGCTTCTCAGAATGTCAGGGGGAAAAGGATGAAACTGAGCCCCAAATCCTGCTTCACTTGTTTGGTCAACGTGTTCTCCTGGCGCTTGAGTCAACCTAAGGTAGCCCCCGGGGCCACAGGAAAACGGAAGGATGCTGCCGAAGGCAAAATGGCCGCCTAGTACTTAGATGACTGCATCCTCTGAGGCAGACAGAAGGAGGAGAGCCTCCCTGTTTTAGGGTTTCAGTGAGTATTTTGACAATGTGGGCAGATTTTAGAAGGTAGTTATACAAGAACAGCAAATAATAATAATAAGTAGGAGGAGGAGTGGGATTTAAAGAAGCAGATAGGGAGCCAGAGTTACACAGAGAACAGTACTCAGGCCCGACTGGCATTGGACAACCCGGCTGGTTCGGTGAGGGGGAGCTGGCTGGTCCTGTCCTTTCCTTTGTGGAGTATCTGAAAGTTGAAATGAGTCCCGACCAAAGCAGAGTGAGGAGCTCCAGGGTTGGCCTGCAGGGGATCTCCCGTGACCCCCTCTGTGAAGTCGTCTGGGCCCCAGGTGCCTGAGCAGGTGCTGGTCTCGGCCAGCCCCTCCCAGGCTCCCTCAGGTCCCAGAAAGGAAAACTGTCAGGATTTGAAGGAATTCAGAACACACCATCCCCAAACTTGCCACCTTGCCATACTGACTCTTAGGAGTTAAAGGCACTTGTAAAACAACAAATGCAAGAAAAACACTGTGACCTTCTTCTTCTTAAAAGCAGGAGATGGGGGCACCTGGGTGGCTCAGTTGGTTAAGCGACTGCCTTCAGCTCAGGTCATGATCCCGGAGACCCGGGATCAAGTCCCACATCAGGCTCCCTGCTCGGCGGGAAGCCTGCTTCTCCCTCTCTCGCTCCCCCTGCTTGTGTTCCCTCTCTGACTGTGTTTCTCTCTGTCAAATAAATAAAATCTTAAAAAAAAAAAAAAAGGCATGAGATGACATTCCCATCTAAAGTTGTCCTCCCTGTGCCCTGAGGTAGTAACGTTCTCACCCAGGGCGAGCAGTTGAGATGGTGAGAACCACTGTCCGACGCACCTTTTCGCATCCTGTGATCTTCCTCTGTTCTCAGCCCGACTTCGGCCGCCTTGGAGGAAGCCACAGGTTTCAACCCTCCTCTGGATCTTCATTCCTGCAGAGGACTGCGGTGCCATGGAACACGTAGATCAAACGAACTGTCCTGCTTTTTCCCTGTTGATCATTATGCCAGTGTATCTTTAGGCTCAGTCAAAAAGAACAGAAGGAGGGTAAAGGTAAAGATCTGGCCCCTGCAGACCATTCCATTCCCCTCACAGGCACAGCCCTCTGCCCCCACCTAGCACAGCCTCCCCCCGGCAGGGTCCCCAGTGGGCTTGTGTGTTGATGCCAAGAGTGGGCAAGGAGGTGAAGGAGGCAGAGGAAGGCAGAAGGTGCTGGAGGCAAGGACCCGGTCACAGAGACGAGGTGCGTCTGCATAATTTGAAGTGGAAAGGGGAATGGGTGTGAACATCTGGGATAAGGATTGAGAATTTTCTGTAGTGTTTTGGCAAGTGAGAGGCTAAAGCGTGGAGTGGACGGATCTGGAATTCTGTTATTCTGAGATTAATGTTTTAATTTAATTTACCGTCCTTCTAGGGACTAGAATCAAGAACCCTAGCAAGTTTCAATTACTTTCCAGTCATTCTGCAGGGTGCTTTTAGTTTTAATTTTTCTTTTTTTTATTGAGATACAATTGACATTGAATAAGCTGAAGGAATTAAAAGCATCGGTTTGATGCTTTACTATGTTGTAGTTTGTTTACTAAGACAGAGTTAGCTGACACCTTCATCAAGTCACACATTATCATTTATTTTTTGGGGGGAGAACATTTAAGGCCCAGTTTCTTAACAACTTTGAAGTGTATACTATAGCACTATTAACTCTAATCACAGCTCTGTGCATGAGATCTACAGAGGTTATCCATCTCCTACCCACAAGCTTGTACCCTTTGACCAGTTTAAAAACGTGACCTAGCTTCTGTAGTAAACCATAGTGGCTGAGGCTTCAGTGAAGTTATCTTCTTGAACAATGACACTAATGGACTAGAAATGCTCTCAGCATCCAGATTTCTTACTATGCAGCCCATGTGCTTTACATATGTCATAGGAGGCTGAGAATTCATGTCAGGTTTTATTACAGAGGAAGGGGATCGCATTCTCTGCAACTTCAAACTACTGAAAATGAATTAACGCACAAGCAAAGAAATTCATTCTCAGAGGGAGTACGCAGATGCAATTCTTTAAGATTGCTTATGGAGATGAGGAGGTAAAAGAGCTCTCAGCATTGTCCTTCCTCTGCTGCTGGAACAGACTTCTGGGAAAGACCCACGGCAGCAGCCAGGAGGAAAGAAAGTGCTACCAGCCTCAGGACTGGGAATCACAGAACACAATGATAAGATCAAGAGTAAATGGCCTCTGTAGTCACAAATATGTATTTCCTGCACAATTAGGTGAATAAATTTCTTCTCTGAGTCTATCAGCTATGCAATCCAGAAATGGAAGTCAATGGTGATTTTCATTTCCATAAATTTCATAAAAATGCATTGACCCTTCTTGCCTCGGATGTATTTCTAGGTGAGCAGCCACAAAATTCACTGTGCTCATTGTAAGCACCCACACAGACAAGTAAGCCTCAGAGGAGAATTTGAAACTAATATCATCCCTTTAACTCTGTCTTTATTCTCTCATCAGGATGTTTAGATACACAGGATAAGCTGTTTTCTTGGTAGTCTAGTGTCTGTCTTATTTTTAGATAAAATAATGGTCTAGGGACTACATCATGTTGGTAGTTCAGTAGGACACTAAGCATCTCTATGGTGGAGTGTGTCATGCCTAATATGTTACGTCGTGCAGTGGAGAAGACACAGATTTTCAAGAGGTCAGGCAAATTATGTGATAAAATCTTTATTGTACCAACAACAGAAGAAAACCTATGACTCCTGACTGTTTTAGTAAAGCTCATGATTTGGGGTATAAAATTTAAAGTGCCACCAAGAACCTGAGTTTAAGAACTTGGAGTAAAATGGATGTTGCGATTCTCCCTTTGGATTGATGGCAACTTTGTGTGTGTGTGTGTGTGTGTGTGTGTGTGTGTGTGTGTGTGTGTAGTGTGCCTGTGTCCTTAACCAATGAATTAGTCAAATTGATTCAACAAAAGTAACAAAATTTTTCTTCCTCATTAACAATTAAAAGATGCATATTTTAACAAACCTCTTGTCACCAGATCTGTAGCTATGAGACAATTGTGGTTCCATTGTTGTTTCAACAGAAAACAGGAAGGCAGTGTATATGATAACATAAGCATGTGTACCGAGGAAATATGCAAATAAGTGTGAGCTTATTTAATTAAACAATGCTATTTAAAAAATAGAAACAAAGTTCTTTTTCTTTAGGATTCAGAGCCATTCACCTGGGTTTTATAGAAATAAAGTAGAACTCACCTTTGTTTGTAGGAGTAGGAAACCAGTGACCTCCATTGAGCTAACAAGAAGATACTCAGAGTAAAAAGAGATTGACCCTCACCCCTTCTCATCTCTTTTCTTTTCTTTTTTTTTTTTTTAGGACTTTATGTATTTATTTGGGTAGGAGTGTGAGAGAGAGCACAAGCAGTGGAGAGTGGCAGAGGGAGAGGGAAAAGCACACTACCTATTGAGCAGGGAGCCCAGTGTGGGGCTCAGTCCTGGGACACTAGGATCATGACCTGAGCCAAATGCAGATGCTTAACTGCCTCAGCCATCCAGGGGCCCGTCTTGTTATTTCTAACTGAAAAATCACATAGTTGGTTCCATAGAGCTAGTGGTTTTGGACACTGATTTAATTCCTTTTTTTCTGGAAAAAAAAAAAAAAAACTATGTGAGTTGCTGTATTTGCGAGTGTATACCAATAAGTATAACAAGAGGCAACATCTTCCAGTCAAGTTTGAATCAATTGAGAGTTTGAATTGGTTGAGACTTTGGGTATTAAAAATAAATCTGAGGAATAAAGAAGAAGACATCAAGGGGAAAGGAGAGAGATGAGAATTTATTCATCTTAATATCCCCCACATTGTATTTTATAATTAATTTATTTTTTAACAGAAGGTGTCAAAAAGATAAAGTTTGGAACAATGAGCACTAATAATTCACTTTTCACAATTTCAGAAAAGTTGTGGTAGAGCTTGCCTTGCAAAACCTATCACACGTAATTATGTTTATGTTATGTTACATATTTAAGTTATTGAGTAAATTCACTTGACTAGTTTAAGTTCTCCAGCACAACACACTGCTTATACTTAGGGCATTGAAAAAGAGAGTCATGAAGAAAACAAACTTTGGAGATATTCAGTTCCTACACTCCAGCATGACCTCATTTGTTCCTTAGGCTTGTGGCCATGGGAGATTTGTTATTGCCCCAGAGTCTTGGTATCCTTCTTTGGGCTTGGGGGCGGGAGGTACACACACACACACACACACACACACACACACACACACACACACACGTGATGATTAAATAAACTCGTGAACATGAAAATGCCCAGAAAATAGACAGTCAAAAAATCACTTATTCTCAAAATTGAATTTTATGAAAATAGCAATGAGATATCATTACTTATTAGAATGCCCCAAATCCTGCCCACTGAGAACAGCCAAAGCTGGTAAGGATAGGGAGCGACAGGAACTCTCATTCCTTGCTGGTGAGAATGAACAATAGGACAGCCACTTTGGAAGACAGTTGGGCAGTTTTGTATAAAACTAAATGTACTATTTCCATTGGATCCAGCAGTCGTGCTCCTGGAAAACTTGTGTGTCCACACAAACTCTGCATAAGCAGTTTTATTCATAATTGCAAAACCTTTGGAGCAACCAAGATGTCTTTTCATAGTTGAATGGATAAATAAACCATGGTCTATCCAGACAATGGACTATCATTCAATGTTAAAAAGAAATTAGTTATCAAGTCATGAGAGGGCATGGAAGGAGTTTACATACATATTATTAAGTGAATGAAGCTTATCTGGAATGGCTGAGTACTATATGATTCCAACCATTCTCTACAAGGCAAAGATATGGAGACAGTAAAAAGATCAGTGATTTTTAAGTCCGAGGGGAAGGGAAAGGACTGAGGACATTCAGGGGGTGAAGATAATCCCTACGATGCCATAATGTTGGATGCATGACATTATACATTTGCCCAAATCCAAGGATTATCTAACCTAAAGAATGAAGCCTAAGATAAATTATGGATTTGGGATGATAATGTGTCATTATAGGTTCATCATTTGGAACAAATGTACCACTCTAGTTGGGGATGTTCATAATGGGGAGGGGTATTATGCGTATGTGGGAGCAGGGGGTATAAAGGGAATCTCTGTACCTTCCTTTCAATATTGCAGGGAACCGCATACTACTCAAAAAAAAAAAAACTGTCTTAAAAAATTAAACGTCACAAAAACTATTTCCTCATTAAGACCATACATACATACATACAAATACATGCAAATGTCACTGATCTAAAATTTAATGAAGAATTCATGTTAAGCTGGATAATTTGTCAGTGTTAATTTACTTTAATGAATATCTCAAATTATCTATATGCCTTTCCTTGAACCATTTCCTATTACTGGTAAAATATTGCAATAAAAACATAATTATTGTACTGGATTACATAGATGGATTTTAATTTTCATATGTTAAATGTAAATTAATTCATTTTTTTCAGTTATGCTTACAAAAAAGTATGTGTATTTCTCCATTCCACTGGTATATTATGGCTAGTTGTGTTTTTATAGTGAGTTCATTGTGGCTTAAGATATGTACTAATATTCTATTTTATCCTGTCCCTCTTCTGTTCTTTCCTTTTTCCAGTCAAGTACAATGTTAGAACAGTTCTATGTGCCTACCCCCCCAAAAAAAAACCAGTTACCACAATCTTAATTAAGGCAATCGCTTTATGTTGCACACATAGAGAGACACTCTGACACACAGAGATAGTGCCAAACACAAATGGCCAGTGAATGAAATCACATGAAGAACATGCTGAATTCACTTCTGTGGAATAAACCTCCTGTTTAAAAAATTAACTGTACACTGATGTTAATCATACAAAGGATATTTAAAAACTATTATACTCTTAAAAATTTGGACTCAGATAAAAAGGAAATCTACAGCAATAGTGAGTTTGTGTTTTGGATCATTTCACATATGGCAATCCCTACTTTATTTTACAAAGAGACACATCACAACAATATTCCGATATCCAATATATTTTGGTTTAAAATATGCACTGTTTTAAGGTGATTCTGTAATATGTAATGATATCATCAGTATTGTCAAATACCCAGGTCTGGCAGGTAACTTAGCCAGTAAAGGGGAAATAACTCAGCTTCTCATCTCTGTTCTGATCTGAAGGTTTCCAGTAGTGAGAGATCAAAAGGAGGGCAGTTCTTCTGTGATGGTCAGATCTAGAGAAGGACATTATCAGAGGGCTGGAAAGGGGTACTGAGATGCACTGGTAACTGCTGCAAATGATACTTCAACCCTCAGTGTGCAGGACATAAAAACAAGCCAATCGACCAAAAACATTTAGGCAGGAATTCCTGAGTCTTCAACCAAAAGGACTGATTGATGGGCAATACATTTGTTATCAGTCTTATCTTACTGGAGGAAGAAAGTTTGAATCAAAGTAATTCCTCCCCTGGGGCAAAAAGAGGTAGATTAAAAGAGAAACAAATCACATTTCTATCTTTTCCTGTATAATCATTGCACATAGAAAATAGTACTTTAGGGAAAAAAAAATACACACACACAAACACACACACACACACACACTATCAAATGTGTCTGCCAACATCTTGTACTTCCATTAATTAAATCATGCCTTCCATCATTAATTAAAATATGCTATTCATTAATCAAATATTCCAGAAGCCATTTTCTTAATAATCCATTATTAGGGAACTCATTTAACAAAATTGGTTTTCTTCAGTTGGGACACCAACTTGGGATAACTGAACTACCATCAGAAACTGGTAATAGGTCTTGGAATGGCAAAGAACAAGAAATTGCTCAGTTTTGCTTTTGCTTTTGTTTTTGGCCCTATTGACACTTCTCAGAAATGAAAATACTAATCACTCTTCTATTTTTTTATTCTTGTCTTGATGAAAACGATTTCCAAATTTTCATCTCCATTCTCACTGGCATATGCCATATGTATTCTTATACATTAATTTTACATAATTTAGCCTCTCTAGGACATTCTGAGAGGCTCTATTCTTTTATTATTTATTTATTTATTTATTTATTTATTTATTTATTTATTTATTTATAAGATTTATTTATTTAACAGAGAGAGAGACCACAAATGGGCAGAGAGGCAGGCAGAGAAAGAGGGGGAAGCAGGCTCCCTGCTGAGCAGAGAGCCCAATGTGGGCCTCAATCCCAGGACCCTGAGATCATGACCCAAGCCGAAGGCAGAGGCTTAACCTTCTGAGCCATCCAGGCGCCTCTTAGATGCTTTATTCTATCATCAAAGTCAATGAATAAGAAAGCCACTTTTTTTTCACCTGTGTGAGAATTATCATAATAATAATAATAAAAAAGATTACTAAATATATATGTCATTTTATTATCTACATAAGACTATTTTGAGTATTGGCCACAAGGCAGAACACACATTAATAACTTGGCAAAGACCACATAGTTAGTGACACAATTAATATTCAAAATGTCATCTCTTTTCAATATAAGTATTCATTCTACATAAATTTACCAAGCACTTGGAAGTTTTATTGGCTCTGGGGATATAAGCATGACCATGAAACATTTCCTTCTTTTGTAGGGTTTATGTGACATTTTGATATTGAGTTAGCTTTCTAATTGATCTCCTTGTTCTTTGTTCCCTTTCTTTATACATCCTCTTACACCATATTGACAAATTGAATTTCTAAGGCTATCATAGAACCTGTGTTCCCCCAAACCCAGTAATATAAACGATTGTGTTATTAACCACAAACTGAAGTTCAACTATCTTAGCTCAACACATATGAAGTATGTTGACTTATCTTCTATATTTCCAACAACTTATTTTTCTATTAGTACTAGTGCATTCTCTTGTAGACTATTCCTTGCATGTCTTAGCTGATGCCAATTATCTTCATTGGCCTTATCCATTTACCTACAGAGACCTATCACCAAAGCCTCAGCTGAGTCCTTGACATCCATAGTCTCAGTGAAGATCCAGTTTTCTTTTTTTTTTAAGATTTTATTTATTTATTTGACAGAGAGAAATAACAAGTAATCAGAGAGAGAGTAGGAAACAGGCTCCCCTCCAAGCAGAGAGCCCAATGTGGGCCTCGATCCCAGGACCCTGGGATCATGACCCGAGCCGAAGACAGAGGCTTTAACCTACTGAGCCATCCAGGCACCCAAGATCCAATTTTCTAATATTTCATAGCAATTATGAACTCTATGATTGTGGTAATTACCATGGTTTTATAATTATTTTTCTTCTGTATTTATATGTGTCTCCTCAAGTAGATAATTCAAAAAAGGGTTTTTACTATATTTTTAACAGAAATTGTTATGAAATATGATTTACTAAATAACAGTATAACAAAACTTTTGTTGAATAATTTACTGATTTGTCAGTTCTGTTACTCATTATGGCAGGTACCATATTGGGTGCTAGCATCCAAATGGAAAACACAATAAATGATTACTAACAGTAATACAAGTAACACTCAAATACATGGCATAATATTCACGGTGCTTATCATTGCTTGTGACATTGAATTTTGCCAATATATGTTTATTTTAATCTGATCATAAACTAAATAAATCTTTTAATAAGTATAATTGTCTTTAAATGATATTATATGATTTTAATCAATAAATCATGTAATTCTTTTTGAAGAAACATAAACATGAGTGTAATCGATGTATTAGTAGCTATTCTTTTTAATTTTTTTTTATTAATAGTTATTCTTGTTTGGTTCTAACCAAGATCTATCTTTATTCTCTCTCTGTATCCATCAACAATTTGCCTAAAATGAGAAAATATCAAAATGTAGAAGGAAGATATGAAGTTATATACTCAGGAGAAATTCAGGATTTGACAGACAAAACAATGCAATTATGAAAAGGAAAATAATTCAGCAGAAATCCAATAAAACCTCAGTTGTCATTTTTGAATTAACTTGGGAATGTTATCAGGTAGAGAAAGAAACATTACTATTTAGTAGTTATATTAAAATTCATTCAGTAATAAAAAGAACATGCCTTAAGCAAATCAAAAGGAAAAAAACTAATAACTTTGAGTCAATTAGAGTAATTAGATGACACTAGGAAAACAACAGAGGAGTTTAAATGTCCTACCCTCCCCAGACTGAACAAACTCAACTCCATATTTTTGTCTGTAAAACTGTTCTTTCATTTACATTATCTTTTTGTCTCTTTTCCTTAAATTTAAAAATATTATATAGTTGTAAGTTGCAACTTAGTATTTCTTTTCAGTGATGTTCCCTGACATATTAGATCAATTTATTACATATGTCTCAGTACAGCTCAAGTAAAGGAGAAAGCCCATTATCACACTTTTGTTGAATGCCTCCTACAAGAAGAATACGGTAACTCTTACAGTCTTGCATGCAATTCAAAGATCATAACTCAAGTAATGGAAGTTTAAGTATATCATATATTATCAACATTTGACAAATAGAAAAGCAAAGATTGTGTATGAATCTGTCAAATTACTTAAGTACAATGCAAATAAAACAAAGACTAATAGCAAACAATGAATTTATGCATTAAAATTAATAGATGGAGACAAATGAAGTTAGGAAAATGTGATAAAATAAACCCCTTCAAAACACAGAAAGAGTAAGTTGATTACATAATAGGAAAAATCTAATATTTTCCCTTTCTAATATATTAGACATTTAAAAAAGCTAATAAACAATTTGGAAGTAAAAGGATTAGGAGACTTCTACCAAGCAACTGGACAAAGAGCAAGTAGGAGACGTATGGCCATGAAACAATGGAGAAGCCAGCACTTTATAATGATGAGCATGCAATCTAAAACAAAGACCCAGCATTTATCTCATCAAGCAAATAATATAAAACTATGAATTAAAAATCATAGAGAGTATAGGAGAAATAGAGTGACACACTATAAGAAAAAAAAGCCCTAAATATCCTATCTCAGAGCACAATTCACAGAAGTGACAGAGTGACCACCTCCACAATCAAGAACACACTTGTCCGCTGCTTGAAGATACTGAAAGATCGACTATTTTGAAAAACAAGGAAAATAATGGAAAAAGTATAGTAGTATATGGGAAATTAGAAAGAGGAAGTAAATATTTAGTGAAATAATATAAACATTAAGTTTAGAAATCTGGACAAAATGAAAGTTTCTCTTTGAAAATATGTATTTTTATAATTCACCACCAACTCACCACAGGAGTTGTTAAAAATAAACAGTAAGCAAGACTTACCATATATGTCTTATGGGATTTATCAAGCAAGTAACCAGACTAAATATCATAGGAAGAGATTATTTCAAATTGTCAGAGTGTTTTAATTTGCAAATTCATTTAACTCATATAAAGTGCTGGGAAAGTGACCAATGGTTCCATTGTTTTTGACAAAGCCAACACTACAATAATAAAGCAATAAATATAATAAATCTAAAATACCTTAAAATATTCACAATTAGGAATATAAAGATTTTCCCAGATAATATATGAACAATAAAAATTTTAGATTATTTTGAGGTCAATTTAGGTATTTTCTCAGGTATAAGACAAGAAATAGACACTAAAAAGCATAAGATTTCAATACATGAACTCATGGGATGGGGCAGATGGGTTATTTAACTAGTATCTATAGCAAGATCTGGTACTTTTAGAAAAAAAAATATGCTACCCCACTCCTTAAAGTAGATAAGTCCCAGATTTAGTAGAGATTATTTTATTTTTTAATGTATTCATGCATACATCCAGAAACATTTACATAAATTACTAAATTTAACAAATATGCATTTTTTCTGCAAATACATCCCCTCCCCCCCTTTTTGGCTCTGCTTTCCTTGTTTTTCATTTTTCTTTATAGAAAATCCATGCTCACATGTTTCCTAGGATGGATTTTTCCATATTTTCTCCCTGTTTATATAAACTTATGTAGACAAATATACATATCATATGTATGGAGTATTTTAGTCATAATTTGTTTTACAAAAAAAGGGATGGTTTTTGTGCTCTGCTTTTCTCTCAGCAAAACCTCACATAGAAATTCCTGTAAGTTAGCTTGTCAATGTTAACTTGCTCCTTTGAAGGACTTTGTTGCTGATGGCATATTCTGAGAGTGCTTTTAAGGATTTCTTTTGGTGTTTTTGTTTTCAGCAATTATACTGTGATGCTCCTTATTGTAGTTTTCTTTGTATTTATATAGCTTGGGATTTGGAGAGTTTTTTCATATGTTATTTGATGTCTCTTATCAACTTTGTAAATTCTCAGATATTGTTTCTTCAAATATTACACATTTTCTGTTATTTTCTCCTTTCCTTCTTGAATTTCATGCTCCTTAAAAGAGATTTTTATCTTTTTTCACTTTAAGGTCTTCCATTTAGTTATTTTCTCTTAACCTGTATTTTATTTCACTAGTCTTGTCATTCTTATTAATAATGAGCCTTGTTTTCTAAAAAGTTTGCCTGATAACAAAGCCAGTTATATAGAACTCAATGGGTCATTTCCTAATATCAGAGTTGTGTTGTTTTTTTCCTTAATTTTCCCTCATTTGTTCTTGCATTGACATGTCTTGTTATTTTTGAAAGAATGCCAACAATTTTGTGTGGAAAGCGTTGGAAATTTGCAATGAGATTACCTGCTGCCAAAAAAGCATCATCATTTTGCCTTCTCTCATTGTTGCTCTAGGATTAAGATAGCTAAAATCCTGGTGAACTATATAGCTCTTCAAGGTATCCCATTTGATTATTAATTCCTTTATTTGATTCTTTTATAAGAAAATTTCTACTTATCTTCTACTTTTTCTTTTTGTTTTCAAAGGGACATTAGTCTTTCATAAACAAATGCATCATCACCCAAAGTAGATGATCCTTAATCTTGTAAAATACTATTCTTATTTGTTAGATTAGTAGATAATAAGTAATGTGACAATGTATAACCGAAACTTTCTCTTTATTCCTGATAATAGTATGTAAATAGGTTAAGAACATTTTCTAGTATATTTTGATAGTATATTTGAGGTTCTGAATTATACACAATTTTTACCTAGCAACTGCCTTCTTTTTCTATGGAAATCTATACTTTGGAAATCTATACTTAAAAAATACTCATGCAGTACTACAAAGATAGATGTAAAGGATTTTATATGGCTATTGGCATAAATGTGGATTGATAAATGCCTATGTAATCACACAATAGATTATGAGAAAGAATGTTTAATTTATAATACTAAGTATAAAGATAGATCTTTGGCTTGTTTTGACAGTATCCAACTTACACAACATACAAATATTTAATTGGGTAGAATGTATTGAGATTATTTTCATAAATAATCATAAAAAATCTAAAATACATTTTTTCAAATAGGCTATGCAATTTAAAAATTATATTTAATAACATGGATTCAAAAACATGAATTTGATTATGCTTGGTGGAGTTTTTGACACTGTTATAAAAGTCTGAAGCAAAAAGGCATAATTAACATTTAAAGTTTTCTCAGCATTGAACTTTCCTTCTTTAAAATATTATTGCTACTATATATGCTCAATAATTCTATAACAGAAGTTCAGATTTTCCTGTCTTTTACATATTGCCAGTGGTTGATTAAGCAAACCTATCAATTCTAAAGATTTGAATTAATTAAGGAAACCATGGTTCAAAATGAACAGCTCAGTCACATATTCCATTTTCAGTTTCTCTCTTCTTTTGTTGTTATTAATTGTAAAATATTAGCACTTTGTTTTGAGGTCATAAAAGTCAAGGCTAACACCAGAGAGAAGCTTCCAGCTGGGATGATGAGCAAATCAGATGTCTCTCTGCTCAGCATGAGGTTTCTTTAGTTGCAAAAGTAAAATGAATCAACCACAGAATTTACCCAACAAGCTAATAGCTACACTGTAGTGGCTAGATCATGATATCTCTATGTCATTAAATTTTGAATGTTAAGTAACTTCATAATATAAGTAGATACTAAAATTGTAAATATAAAATCAGATATCATAGTAATAAGAAAGACAATAAAAATGAGTTTGCCTAATTTGGTAATTTGCAGTTTGAGTTTTCAAGATTATATTATATATCATGGATAAGGAGGTAATTTATGCATGGGCTTTTTTGGGGGGAAATACATCTTATTCTGAAAAGGGTTAGGAGCATATATATCACTTTAATTACTCTATAAAGCACTTCCATGCCATCTTACTAAACGTATATCTATAGAACTTCATCATTTTACAGACTTATGTTAAGTTGAGGTAGTTTTTACTTGGATTAGATCATCAATACTGATTTAAAATTAAGACATTTGTGAATTTCCCACTAGTATAGATGCATTTATTTTCTTATAAAGCCTTTTTTCTTATTTTCAATCACACTAAATGCTTTATTTCTATATCAACCAAATTAATAAATCAGAAAAAAGTTAAGTGCCAAAAAATTACATTATCAGAATAATTAAGCCACATGATTATATATTGCATGTGCTATAGTTAGGTGTCTATATGATATTATACTGTGTTTTTTGAATTGGTAATCAAAGTATAGGTTAGAGTGAATTCATACATACACAGCCACATAATCTGACAACCCTTCTCTAGACCACACAATATTAAGTTCCTTTGAGAATTAAAGAAGTAAAACAAACCAGCCAAAAGTAATGTAAATATTATACTTAAAATTTTAATGCAAATTGATAAATTGTTAGCTTAAAATTAAGGCTGATTAATGATGGGGGCATGCCAAAGAGATATAGGAGCCAATTGAAAATGTCTCAATGGACAAAGCTGGGAAAATTGAGCCAGTAGTATTGGATAACAAGTCAAAGTATTAAATAAAGAGTCATGAGTCCATACTGAAATAAGTAAATGACTGACTAAATAAATAAGAGGGAGACAATGAGCAAATCTGTGCAGAAGTCCAAAGAACTTGTTTATCTATTCCGTTGTAAAGAAGGTAGAAGAGCATTATTACCTTTCATTCCTTAAACGTGGGCTGTGTCTGGTGACCTCCTTCCAAGGAGTAGGAAGGGAGAGAAAAATGGACTAATTTTATAGTAAAGAAATCTGATCCATACTACCTCAGTCAGGAGATCAGGTTTAAATTCAATGAAGATGCTGATGCCTACTTACGTGTTGATTACACGTGTGTTCCCTCAGTATAATGTAGACATTGGTACTTTCCTCTTGTCATCTTCTGCAGACCCCATTATGCCAATCTAATAATGAGGCCAACCAGACAAGTTCTAATTGAGGTACATTCTGCATAATGCCTGACTGCTACTCTTCAAGACATTCAAGCTTTTTAAAGACAGGGGAATTTTGAGAAACTGTCACAGTCAAGAGTCATGGCAAGTCAATGTAACATGGTGTCTTGTGCAGATTCCTGCAGCAGGAAATGGGCATAGGCAAAAAACAAAAAATCAAAGTAGAGTAGGAACATTAGTTAATTATAATGTATCAGTAGTGGTTCCTAAAATGTGACAAATAACAGTATAATAGCATTAAGATGTTTGTGTGGTGCACAGAGCACTATATTATTTTCACAACTTTTCTTTAAATCATTATGTGGTAGGTTTGTTTAGAAGGTGTTCTCTTGTCTATTCATTGAATCCTCACAAGAATTTGATGGTATCAATATTATTCAATTATCCTTTGGATAGAAAACTAAGCCTTAGAAAAGTTTTACATCTTTATTAACATCATACAAATATTAGCTGCAGAAAAGGGACTTGAGCCCATATGAGTTTCATAAACACCTTCTGCAATAACCTAAATCATAAAATGTCCCTACCCTTTGGGTCATTGGATTATTCAACAATATCTTTGAAACTTTTAGTTCCCCAGTGATACGTACAGGATTATATACTGGGATGTATACTAGAATGAGTGTTATAAGATGTAATTGGGTTTCTGAAGATGAAAACGTGGTTTAGAGGTTAAGTGGGTATCAGGGCAAATTTTCCAGATTCAAATACCATTGTAACAATTAGGGACCTGGCCAGGTTTTCTGTGTCTTGTTTATTCTCTTCTCTAAAACTGGAATCATCTACATACAGCATATGTTTCAAAGGGCTGCTGGGAGAATTAAATATTATATACGTAAAATATTTGCAATTCCAAGCCCATAATAAATATCCAAATGATTTGTATCTTTTATAAAAATGCTTTAAATAAGATACTAACTAGTCATCAAATAATTAATTTGGACATATTTAAGGCTATCAATCTGGAAATCTTGTTAAAGGATGGTTTAGACAATATAAAAGATAAAATGAATGTGATGAAAAAACACAACTATGAAATTAAACAGTTAAAATGATATATGCCAGGTTTTGCTTCATAAATCAAACATAGCTCTTGCTAGTCTGTGGCGAGTGTCCAAGAGCCTTTTGATTTCTTTTTTCTTTTTTTTTTTTTTAAGATTTTATTTGTTTATTTGACAGAGTGAAACCCAGCTAAAGAGAAAACACAAAGGACGCCTGGGTGGCTCAGTCGTTAAGCATCTGCCTTCAGCTCAGGTCATGATCCTGGAGTCCTGGGATGGAGCCTCGCATCCGGCTCCCTACTCAGTCAGAAGCCTGCTCCTCCCTCTCTCACTCTCCCTGCTTGTGTTCCCTCTCTCAGCTGTGTTTCTCTCTGTCAAATAAATAAAATCTTAAAAAAAAAAAAAAAAAAAAGAGGAAACACAAGCAGGGGGAGTGAGAGAGGGAGAAGCAGGCTTCCTGCCAAGCAGGGAGCCGGATGCGAGGCTCCATCCCAGGACTCCAGGATCATGACCTGAGCTGAAGGCAGATGCTTAACGACTGAGCCACCCAGGCACCCTCCTTTGATTTCATATTGAAGTAAATATCCTTACTGAAGTTTCAGAATAACTCTATAGAGTAAAATTTTGGTTATGATCTTTCTTTCAAAATTATTTAATATTCAATATTGCCTTAGATCATAGTTGACCATCTGTTATTGTCAATAAAATGGTTTCCAAAAGATTTTAAGGCTCTCACAGATGGTTTACATTTACTTCATGTGATTCTACTTGTATCTGCACTCTTTTTTCCAGCTACCTTATGTGCCACTACATAGACGTTTCGGGCAAAAAAATGTTAGACATTTAGCAGATATACTCTCCTTTATAACAGGATCCAAGCATCCTTACTGAGATGTTTCTATCATAACGAGGTGTACACACTCATGTCCAGGTGCTTTTTTTTTCTGTGAAATAAATTTCTGAAGTGGGACTTAAAAAGCAAATCTAACATGAATTTTTAACTGTGATGAAACTATGCCTGATTACCTTACAAACATGACAGGCATTCATACTTTTATCATCGGTTTATAAGACAGTTTTTTTTCTCCTGTTAGGTTCTTCTTCCAGCCCTTGTACCCAACTATCCAAATACAAGGGGTGGAAAAGATAATGTACATTCTTTCTTGAATCTGTATGTTATAGATTACTAACCAGATTAATACTTTCTCTTATTTTATGAAAGCTTTGAATTGACTGTTGTCTGTCTGACACATTATCCTTTACTTCTTGTTTTTCTTATTTTATTAAAATTTTCTCCTTCTCTTCCTTCTTTTTTTTCTTTTTAAAGATACATTTATGTGAGAAAGAGAAGGAGAGAGAGAGCAGGCAAGAGAGGGGGAGGATGGTCAGAAGGAGAGAATCTCAAGCAGATTCCCCATTGATCAGGGTGCCCGATGTATGTCTTGATTTTTTTGAGATCACAACCTGAGCCAAAACCAAGAGTCAGAGGCTCAACTGACTGAGCCACCCAGGTGCTTCTTTCTTCTTTTTGCCTTATTCTTATCAGCTTATTGAAGTGTGTGCGTGTGTGTGTGTGTGTGTGTGTGTGTGTGTGTGTGTGTGTGTAATTAAACCATTTGTCTACAGCTTTTTTCATACATTTTTTGCCTGGTACAAATTTGCCATTTGATTTCAAATATAGTATCTTCCTTAAAGCTGAAATATTTACTGCTTATATCCACAAAGCTATAAATTTTGAATTTTTCTTTCTTTTCTTTCTTTCTGTACACTTAGAAGTGTTTTATTTTTATCATATTCTACCTGAATTTACTTCAATATATGCTCTGAAGTTAGAATTTCACTTTATTTTCCTCTGGGAAGCCAATTTTATCAGCAGTATTTATTAAATAAGCTATTATTTAATCCCATGTAATAACTTCTTATATAAAAGCATCATATAATAACTGGGTAAATTTCTACATTCTATCATGTTTTTTTCAGTGACTTAAAATATAGTTTAATCTACTAGAATGAAACCTTCCTTATATTTACTCATTAGTTCATATAGGATTGTAATTCTTACAGTAAGTTACTTAAGTTCTCTGCTTCTGTAGACTGTAAAATGGAAGTAGTAATAGCAGTTACCTCATAGGAATATTCTAAGGATTAAATAAAACAATACATAAAAATCAAGTTAACAGTACCCAACACCAGTTAAGTATTAATTACTTAAAAACACATGATTTAAGCTTTGGCTTTACCCCCTTTTATCAGTGACTATCAATGAATTTTGTGTAGCTTTTCACCATTTAACAATTTTATGCTTATGTTCCTATAAATTTAGGCAAGAAGATTAAATATTATTTATTTAAAATATCTACTTATATTTATTTTACTATCCATTTATTTTTTTTCTAAATTAATTATTAAAAACCATTATATTTCACCTAAGTACCGATTGGGTCACCTCCTACATTTTTATTTATATTTTCATTTTTTAGATTTAATTTAATTTATTTATTTGTCAGAGAGAAACACAGCTAGAGAGGGAACATAAGCTAGGGGAGTGAAAGAGGGAGAAGCACGCTTTCTGCCGAGCCGCGAACCCAATATGGGGCTCAATCCTATACTCGGGGATCATGACCTGAGCCAATGACAGACACGTAACGACTGAGCCACCCAGGCACCCGACTTTCTACATTTTTAAAAAGAATTTGGATACATTTTCTTTGTGTCCAAAAATATGGCTAATATTCTGTTTTGCAATTTTCCCCTATGTTTTAGTTAAATTATATATCTGGCCATAGGGAAAAGAAGTTTTTACTGTAGATACAAAACACTACATGCACACATCTCTCCCATGAACAGCTAGCCGAGGTAACACACAAGCCCTCCTCCTCAACAACTGTTTAAATATCCAAAGATCTGAACCAAAAGCTCTTTGAAAACACTAAAATGTTATATGCCACTGAAGAGGTGGAGAATGAAAAGTGTTCTAAATCTTTTTTTTTTTTCTGATGCTTAGAGTGCTATTCTGTTTTATACCTAGAGCTTTCCTTTAAAGAATATGAGCTAGAACATATAATGCTGTGGTGGGAATACTACCCATATCTAGTGATGAAAACCATTTATATTAGTTAAACACTTAGCTATTAAAGGTTAGATATGTGTGCAAAGATATAAAATACAAGTTATGAGAACCTTGATATGCTTAAGAGGATGATTTCACTTTATGTGTATGTGTGTATGTGAGAGAGAAAGAGAATTTCACACATTCCTTGCATTAATTACAGGGCTTTGAGAAGGTGACAATGTTAGAATCCACAGCAATTAAGTTGACTGGATAAGCTCCCAGTTAAAAGGAATAAGAATAAAATAGCACATTGAAAACAATTTAGAAACAGTCAAATTAACTATAAATTTGCACATGAAAAGGAACACATATCTGTGTGAAGTATTTAAAACCATATGTTTTATCCTCATTTCAATGAAAGTATAATAGTTATAAGTGATATCTGTGAATATATAAGAACTAAGAGATCTCAGAAATATTGGTCTAAAAGGTCAGTTACTAAACAGAACAAGATGCAGAGTACTAGCTTGTAGCCTTACTACTAAAAAACAAAAACAAAAAGGTATATACCAGATCATGAAATCACCCATGGACCAAGAAAAGGATCTCTGGGAAAAATTATCCTCTAAATAGCTCAGTAATGGTATATATTTGGAGCATACGACAGAGAGTTGGAGAAAAATCCCTTTCTAGATTTATGCCTGGCAAGTCTCATATTCTTCATTCAGAGAGGAGGTGAAGGAAAGTATGACCCAGTGACTCCATACTTTGGGCTGGATTTTTATTGTTGTCATTCCTTGGTGGGTTCCGGGTTGAACATAAATCATGAAAGGGACTCAATGAGTTGGTGAGAAAACAGATTTTCTAGCAGTATTTATTGCCATTCTGGTACTAAGGAAATTGTGTGCACGTCATAGCAGATGGAATAGCTCAGCAGAGGTTTGAAGACACAAGAAAGTTATAATAAATTTTATAAGCATTTCCTTCTATAGATTTGAGACTCACCTTTGAGACTCATTTGATTTCTTCCCTAACATTTTGCTTAAAAAACATTATTTTTAAGAAAATGAAAACTAAATAGAAATTAAGCTGTCATAGATTCATAATTTCTCAGAATTTCATACAATTGAATATGTCTAGATTCATGGGTCATTTCCAGACTCTTATTAAGTCACCTTTAGCTCTATCCAAAGGATTTCTGAATCCTTTAGAAGCACTGCCTATATTTTTGTCTTTATTAGTTTTGCAATTTGGGTTCCTGTTTAAAATTCTGAGTTTTGAGGTGCCTGGGTGGCTCAGTTGGTTAAGTGACTGCTTTCAGCTTAGGTCATGATCCTGGAGACCCAGGGTGGAGCCCTGAATTGGGCTCCCTACTCAGCGGGAGGCCTGCTTCTCCCTCTCTCACTCCCCCTGCGTGTGTTCCCTCTCTAGCTGTGTTTCTCTCTATCAAATAAATAAATAGAATCTTAAAAAAAAAAAATTCCGAGTTTTACTATGATGCATTATTGGACCATTTTGTGATACACAATCATTGTCAGAAGAAAGAGGTTAGGAAGAGTCATGGAAACTCTGAACAGAAGATTAAAGGGAGCAGACACATTAACATTAACTTTAATTTTTATTTTCAGGCATACTTGAAAACCAAAGATTAAGGCAGCAACACATCAATAATGACTGTGTCAGCCTCATCTGTATAAAGAACAGCTATAATACATAGGTCATGGCACCTACTTTACATAAGCTTCATTAATGGCAATAATATACTGCTTAAAAAAATGAGCAACAAACCTAATTAAATGGTTGGAAAATTGCGCCTGTAGGTATACTTGTAATTCATAGTTCTGCAAATGATTCATATGATGTAAATGAAGTATAACAAATCTTATAGCACTTTATTTTGTTAATAAAAAATGAGTCACTTTCATAAAGTTTTGAGCATGTAGTCATTTCCAATTGCTTATGTATCAAATTACAAACTAGGGAGCTTAAATAACAGATATTTAAAGGACTTACAATACTGGTGGGAGAAATGCCCACAACAAGTCCGTGGTGGCTTAAGGGTGAAAGGGAATGCAGTCGGAGGGACTCGTGAGAGGAAGGGATCGATGAGCCTAGCAAAAAAGAATTAGGTTGGTGAAAACAGGGAAAGGGAATTTTCTAGAAAGAAGGATGTGTGTGTGTGTGTGTGTGTGTGTGTGTGTGTGTGTGTGAGAGAGAGAGAGAGAGAAGAGAGAGAGAGAGAGAGAGAGAGAGAGAGAATGAGGGAGTCTGTCAAGAACAGTTAGAGGACAGTATTTGAGAAAGTGAGTGATGATTTGTGAGCTCCACAGGATGTGGGCCTCAATTCTGACTATTGGTCAGCAGTGGTCAGGAAATTTTAATACATCCAGTGTCTAGATCCTCCATCAAGTTGGCTTGATATATATTGGACTCTAGTCATGGGTAATGGTAACATTAATATCATTTTATTTTACTGTATATTCAGGCTGAAAAGCACTTTGAATTTCCAGAGACTTTTCAATTATGTCCAAGTATTGTAGGAAACAAATGAAGGATTTTAAAGGGTCCAGATATGACAGTTAAATTTCTACTTTACAAAGATAAATATGGCAAGTACTGGACATTATGTTGGATTACCCAAGATCAGAAACATGAAGAATGAGAATGATTCTGTTATTTTAAGTCAGAAATTACAAGGCCTGACTTAGGGTAATGGCATTTTCATCCCAAAATGGGATTGATGGATGCATGGGTAAATGAGGGTTAATGGATAAAAATAAATTTCGAGTGATATGTTGGGAATGAACTTACAGGACATAACATTTCCCATATGTAATAATTTTTACATTTATATCCTCATCTCTGACTTCCTAATAAATCTATATATCTACATGACTTCTGTATTTGGATATCATATAGATACTTTACATATAGCATAGTGAAAATAAAAATCTTGATTAATTATTAATCTTTTCCCACTATATCTTACCCACTGTATTTATGGCAAATTTGTTCTTCCATTTGTTCTGGGAGAATATTTTGGAATTATGCTTATCACACTTCCTTTCTATTCACCCCACAACTAAACCAGCAAAAAGACCTCGACTCTCCACCTCCATACAATTTTCAGAATGTTATCACTCCTCAAAAGTTTCAACATGACCATGCCGATTCACCACTAATGGGTCTGAGTTGACCTGTTACAGTAGATCCTTAATAGATATTTGTGTATTGGACTTTGCCTTTCTTCCCTAAAACTCAGAGATTCTTCTATAATATAAGTAAAATCTTGTCACATTCCAGCTCAGCATACTACAATGGCCACTCATTCCTCTCAGAGTAAAATCCAGGTCCTTATCAACTAATACAACTTTTATGTTTCCCTGAAACCAAAGTCCATAATTGTATCCACAAACACGTTTGCTAATTTAAGCAAATGTAAGGAAAAATAAGTAGGATTTCTGTGATCTTCATGTCTCTCAAGAATAATGATTATAATTCCCTGCATATTCTCTGACCACAATGCCGTGAAACTGGAACTCAATCACCATAAAAAGTTCAGAAGAAAATCAAACACTTGGAAGCTAAAGACGAGCCTACTCAGGAATATGTGGATCAACCAAGAAATTAAAGAAGAACTGAAACACTTCATGGAAACCAATGAGAATGAAGATACATCGATTCAAAACCTAT
>PITA01011232.1:0-67839 GCA_004023965.1 Spilogale gracilis | reverse complement strand
TTAAAATCCCATATTAAAAATAATTGAGAAGTAAACTCTAATTGTGCTTTTCTTCCTTTCTCTGTTTCTTTCTCCCCATTTGGATTACTACAAATTACTCTTTGTTTCTTGTTATTGGATGAAAGAACTCATGTGCTGACATATTGCAGAAAAGCCAAGGTTGTGTGTGTGTGTGTGTGTGTGTGTGTGTGTGTGTGTGAAAACGTGATTCCAACTATTTATCAGAGGCTACGTAGTATCTTCCTAGAAGTGACCGTCTTGAAAACGATGCCAAACAAATAAAATGTGAGCCACAAAGGCTATTTTAAAGGATCAAGTAGCCACATGTTAAAAAATTTAAAAAAATATGTGAAATTTAGTTTTAATACTTTATTTAAGGCAACAGATCCAAAATATTACTGTCAACACACAATCCACATAAAAATTGTAAATAACCTGTTTTTTTTTTATCTCTTTTCATCTTCCGTACCCACAGTGTGTCACTACCCACGTTTCAAGAGCCCAACAGGTTGATGTGACTCTGTCGTCCACGCTGTGCACTATTGTTCCTCCTGAGAAAATCGTTTTCTCTGATTCTCACATGAGAACCTGAAGATGCCAATTTATAAAACTGCAATTTAACTTCTTTAGGTAAAATGTTTGCAACTATGTTTCTCTAGGTTAAATACCTCACAACTGTTAAATGTTATTTTTCTAAAAGGTGAATGTGTTTCATTGCTCAAATACAGACTTTTGGCTTTTAAAGGTAAGACTTAACTGAAAACATGAGGGACGAACTTCACTTTTAGGCACTTTTAGGCAAACTGGCATCCGTTCTTTAGCAAGTACCTCATCGGCGGAAGTCTGGAGCAGGTAGAAAACAAAACAAAATTTCCACATGCAGGGACAGATCATTTCTCACTATCTATTTAAACTGCACATAAAAATCATCAATTTAAAACAGGAAAATAAAGTTTCTTTATTTTGTTTTTAAATCTTTAAAGATTTTATTTATTTATTTGACAGAGAAAGAGAAGGAGAGAGAGAGCACAAGCAGGGGGAGCAGCAGAGGGAGAGGGAGAAGCAGACTCCCCACTGAGCAGGGAGCCTGATGCCGTCCTGAGCCCAGGAGCCTGGGATCACGACCTGAGCTGAAGGCCGACGAGCTACCCTGTCTCCTCTTTATAGTACATTTTAGTCAAATCTATCTGAAAATATGCTCAAAAAAAGTATTAAAAAACTGTGCTAATAGGGGCGCCTGGGTGGCTCAGTTGGTTGAGCAACTGCCTTCGGCTCAGGTCATGATCCCGGAGAACCCGGATCGAGTCCCACATCGGGCTCCCTGCTTGGCGGGAAGCCTGCTTCTCCCTCTCTAACTCCCCTTGCTGTGTTCCCTCTCTGGCTGTGTTTCTCTGTGTCAAATAAATAAAATAAAACCTTAAAAAAAAAAAAACTGTGCTAATCTTTATGTCCATCTAAATCCAACATAAGTTTTGAGTTTTTCTGTGACTCTTTTTCTCATCTGTAAAATAGGGATGATCATAGTACGTATCTTAGGACTTTTTCAAGTAGGCTTTTTTTTTTTTAAGGGAAATTTCATGTGTACGACGACATGAAGCCGAGTTTCCCTACGCTCCTGGCCACCTCGTGATACGCCCTGCCTCCCCCCGCCCCGCTGCGAAAGCATCCTTACCCCTAGAGCCCATGGTTTACCCAGCTCTACTCTTGGTGCCGCTCATTCTATAGGTTTGGCAGGCGTACATAGGTTTGTTTTTACGATGAAAGGAAAATACCCAAGAAGCTTAGACAACCACACAACATAGATTAACAATTCAAAATGTTATCTATTATTGTTGATATTATTAATTGTAGCAATATATTTTTAAATCATCTTTTGAGGAACACTTTTTCTTTAAGTTACAGTGGTATATCTGTAATATGTATAATATATGACATGTGTAATATGTACGTACATGATATGTAATCTACGTGATATAGTTTATAGTACCACATTCTATCAGAACATGTTTTCACATATGGCCCTCAAGGTGACTGCTTTCTGGGTATGCGTTCTGGGAAATAGTCCCCATAAGGTATGACTCTGAGCTCTGAAGTTTCTAATGTTCTGGGGGCCTGTGTGTATAGAGGGCTTATATTTTGGGGTCAGGGATCTGCATGTTCACATAGAAGGTGTGATTTGCCCCTGGGCAATCATGGTTTCACATGGGAAGATGTGTCCCCTGCCTGGGAGAGGTTCTGAAGAGATACAGTTGACCTCCAGAGACATGCACCGATATTCGTTGGACTAAGGATCCCAAATAGTTAACAGCCTCATTGTGCTGGTTGACATCAGCGGGTCAACTCATGAGAACAAGCGTTGAGAGAAAATATTAGCTCAGATCCTAGAAGCAAAGCTTCAGAGCTGGGTCCTGAGTCTCCTTCTACCCCCTCTCCCCACAGAGCCACACAATGTCCCAGCTCCGGATCCCGGGCCACTCTTCTTGAATCAGGCACAGATGTTCCTGAGTCCTAGAGTCCAAGGGTAGTGCCTACTCTGCTACTTCCAGGACTCAGCCTACTACTTTCTTTCCTACTGTTTTTCCAAATCAAGTATTTTGTAGAAATGCATTAACATTTCTCCTGCCAGCTCTCGTAGGCTTAAATTATGGAGGTACTGGGGAGAACCAGGGATTTCTTGGGATTTTTCAGGCATGTTGGACATATTTCAGAGTTCCTCGTTGTACCTGGTGACGGTGAGATTTCACTCAGCCGCCATGATATGAGAACATAGAAAATCAGCCCCAGTCACTTTATGCTTATTCTCTAAAAGGCAAACAGCCAGGATTTGATCGCACATCTTGTGACTTTGGGTCACAAGCCTTTCTACGCCACCATATTCTCCAGCCATGATGGAATAGTAACTGAGTGGGCAGACTGGTGTTGCCCGCTCGTATGTGGTGAATTTTAAGCTTCGTCATGACTAGTCCCTTGCTGGCCTTTCAATAGCCCAAGTGTGATGTTGGACACGCCTCATCATTAGATATGGCAGAAGCATCCAGATCTGCCATTACCTGAGTAGTTACTCTTGCTTGCAAATGTCTTTAGAGAAATGATAACTATGTGCTTAGTGCTGAACCAACATTGCTAAGTTTACCATCATCACTCTTTGTCTCTGCAGAGGGCCCCGTGACCTACAGAGAAAACAAGAATGATGGCTTTCGTCTGGTCATGGGCAGTATCAGTGGCAGAGACAGAATTCAGGTCACAGCCCAGGAGAAAGCTGTTCGCCACACAATCCCTTCCCATTCTGGATGCAGTGTTTACCCATTTGGGGTTTAATGTGTATTTGTAAATACTAATATGTATTTATGGGCTTAAGGTGATTTTTTTAGCCTTAGGATTTCCCTCCCTTATTGAGGGGAGCCCTAATGGTCCCATAGGTTTGACTGAAATAACCTTCCCTGCCAAGCATGATGCATTCGTATTTTTCCTGAGGGACATCTAGCTTTAATCCTTCCTTCCAGTCTCTACCATCCATCACTTCCAAATGGTTCCAATTTGTTGAACGGCCTGTGCCGTCGCTGCTTCTGGCCTTCGCACCTGCTGTCCTCAGTGTCTGAGACCCTCTATGCGTGTAGAATATTCTGCTCCCCGCTCCAGATAGAGGGGGGGAGTGCTTTTCTATCTCCTTTTCTCTGGAAGCCCCACCCCTCTGCCAGGGACCCTTACCTGCCTTCTTTTGTGCTATACCCATGTTGGGATCTTTCTGTTGGCTTTTTTTTTTTCTTTTTTTTTTTTTGGTCATGTAACATCCCTTGAATTCTGTGTCTATTTCTTAGCCATTCTGACTGAGGCAAGACCTTTGTTTGGAAAAACTCATCAAGATACACACAAGCCCACCTGGCAAAGGAGGGTCCACTTAACACATGGGACAGGGAGCCAGGGGCACACACCTAATCCCAGAGTCACTGTTGTCACATACATTTCGATAGTTAGACATTTTCGTGGTTTCTGGGTATTTCTCTATTCTTCATTGGCTTTTTCCTGGTTCATTTTCACATTAGAAGTTTAATTTTTAAGAGTTCTGAGACCAAAGTGTACACTGGGTATGTTGTCAGGGAGAGCAGAGATCACCTCTAGACAGTTCTGGAAAACATTAATTCTAAGAGGTACCTGGCTTCTTCCATTCAAGAAATCATTATGTTAGCAAGAAATCATCCGAGCCTCTATTGTGCATTAGGCACTTTGTCTCCACACTTAGAGAATTAGAATCTTGTTCCTAATAATTGTAAAGTATTTTCTAAGTGAATGAAAAATTACAACAGCAAGGAAAAGGTAAGAGCCTTGAGAACAGTGTATCTCAAATGTGCTATAAACAAAATCTTTGGGAATTAGAATATGATACAGCATTTATTTCTATTGTTCTTTGGAGGCAGGTTATTTTATCTGTATATCTATGTATCTACCAGTATCTATATCTCTCTGTAACTCCCAACAAACAATCCATTTGTTTACAAGAAAAAAATCAGGCGTGATCCTTTGAATTATTCAGAGCTCTCACTATGTCGCAAGTGGTAATTTTTCTCAATTTTAACTCAAACTTCTTTGGACAAATACGCATCTAATTTTTTTTTTATTACACACAGCCGATATGATTCCAATGAAAGTAAAAACACTTTTAAAAACTTTGATGGTGGAATTAGTAAATGCTAATGCCCAATAGTTTTATTTAGCGTTATTCTCCCACATATCTCATTGCCCATGGAGGCATCATCGTCACTGCTTCCAAGGGTGAGCCAACGTAGCTCTACTTGACATTTTCAAGCTGTGGCCTCAGGAAGAAATCCCATCTGCACACAATCACATAGATCAATACCCAGAGATTACGGCAACTCCAAGAGACATTAAGAGGTAACGAATCTGTTCCCTTTCTGCAGGTTTGTAATAATTATTGATTAAGCTCATCATCCTCCACAGCTCTCCAGTCAGTTGAGAACAAATGGGTAAAGGTTTTAGAGGAGTGGCCTTGTCAAATGTTTCCATTTGGGGCATTGAATGCCGATATGTGAAATAAATCTGAATGTCACATATATGAACACAATCTTTGCTGAATTTTTATTGGTGTTTCCACTTCTTGATCGTTGATTTAGAAGAGGTTTCAATATGTTTAAAAATCTTTAACAAGCTGGTATCATTATAAATTAATGTCTTAGAAATATCCATCTGGCGGAAGAGGGCAGAGCTAACATCAGGGAAACTCACAGAAAACAAGTTAAATTGCTAAAAAGGAGAAATGTCAGGAAATACTGAAAGAAGGCAGAGAGAGGTAGAGAGGGAGGAGGGATTAGCAGATTTATGAAGGGCAAATCAGCAAGAGTTGGTAGTTCTACTGGATACACATAGAAAAGGAAAGTCGTTGTCAGAGACTCTAAAAGAAACAACCCTTTGAGACAAATAAATACTGTAATAAAAAATCTTTATTATATCACTGGTAAGCTGGGTGAGAAAGAAAATTGGGGAGGCTGATCATAAAATCTTGTTTTGAAAGAGTTTAGATTTTTTAAGTCAGGCATAAAGACAGCACATAATCAAGAACTTAGAGACTTGCAGCTAATAGCTCTTCCAGCAGGAGAGGAAGGCTGGTATCAGGGTGGCTCTACCCATGAGAAGGCCACGGACAACGACAGCGGCAATGAGTCAGCCGACCCGGATGCTGTGCGGCAGGTCGTCACCGTGAAATGGACACTCTCTACTTCTTTTCCCCCAACCTTCTCTGCTAGCAAGATCAACCTTTCAGGCGGAGCCGGAGAGTCCCCCCCGAGCTGTGGGAAGTGGAATCCTGATAGCTGAGCAGATAAGAGAGTGACAACTCCTTGACAGACGGAGCCCCCCAGGTCCCCCTGCATTTCATCCCAAGGGGTGCAGAGCATAAATGTGTGATTTCAAAGCCAAGTTCAGCTCTCTTTGGAGAATCACAAAGAAAGTGAGAAGGCAAAGCCATGAGTGCCAGAAACTTCCGATGGTCTTACTCGATGACACGGCAGGTCCTGGTACGATGGCGGAGCGGATTGCAGAGTGATTGGGCAATAGATTTATAAGCCCTTTAGAAAAAGAAGTAATAATTTTGAGGAGTCAGCGGGGTTCACTGCCACAAGCCATACCTCATTTGCCCTCTGATGCTTTTATACGACTGGCGGTCGGGATGACAGGACATGGTGTATCTGGGTCTCATCAGAGGCTGTGACAGGACCTTTTATAGAATGTTCGTGGAAACAACAGGATGACATGAGCTGACTGATAGTAAAAGTGAATGCAGCGTAAAGTAGCAAATAACTGCAAACAAAATAAAAGTGGTGATTAATGTACTGATATCAACCTGAAAGGAAGTTATTAGCAGCAAGCCAGAAGGTTCTGATATGATTAAGCCCAATCAGATGCTTTTACCATTCAACTTACTTGAAGCCGTAGAAAACATGCTTCTCAAATTAGTGAAAATCTAACGATGGGGGCAGGGGATAAACCTACAGCAGGTGAGTACATCGAGATTCAGATGATCCAGCCATGCCGCTATGAAGATGAAAAGAAACAGAAAGTTCTTCCACAGAAATCCTCAAAATGAGGGAGCTAGACATCAGCTCCAAGCTGGTAAGGATTTCCGCTTTGACCATGGTGAAGAGGGACTGACAGTCCTCTGTTAGAGATCACTCCAAAGTAAATAAAATGGAAACAAATATATCTTCCCTTTGATGAAACAAGCAAAAAAGAAGATGAAGGAAGGGAGGAAGGGAGGGAGGAAGGAAGGAGGAAGGAAGAGAAAGAATAGGAGGATAGTCTGTTAAAAGCATTGAGTGTCAAACAGGGAAGATGGGGAAGGTGGACATCTGTGGTCTCGGATCCCAGAAAAGTCCACAGAGTCCAGTTTTTGAAAGTCAGTGGCGACCTGGGAGGCCAGATCTAACCTCACAGTCACAAAATGGGAATGAAGTGCTTCCCCAGAGGGCATCCCTGAGAGAAGAACCACAAAAACAAACTTTGGTGAGTTAGATCTAATACCTAAATAGCAAACACATCAAAACCATCGTGAGGGGCACCTGGGTGGCTCAGTTAGTTGAGCGACTGCCTTCGGCTCAGGTCATGGTCCCGGAGACCCAGGATCGAGTCCCACATTGGGCTCCCTGCTCGGCGGGAAGCCTGCTTCTCCCTCTCTCACTCTCCCTGCTTGTGTTCCCTCTCTGGCTGTGTTTCTCTCTGTCAAATAAATAAAATCTTAAAAACAAAAAAACAAAAAAACAACCATTGTGAGACACTGTTTTGGGCAAAGTTCAATATATTTTGTAATGCACTGTGTCAGCAAGGGTGTCCTGAAATTGTTTCTTTCAGACCTTACTGGGGGGCCGTAGTAAAAATGAGAATGACATATAAATATGGAGGGCAGTTTGGTCATTTACCAAAATTTGAATGGACATAAGCTTTGATCCAGCATTTCCACTTCTAGATATCTATTCTACCATTATATTTATATGTTGACAAGAGAATGTGAAAACCATAATAATATAGAAGTATTATTATATCCATTACTGATATAAATAAAATGATTAAATAAATAAATAAGGGAAAACAGACAAATCTTCCATGCAGAAGAATTCCAAATAAGTTAAGTAGATGCTTCGCCTTGGAAGAACATTACTCCCCGACCCTCCAGCGGAGGGACCCAACACGGCCCGAACCAGTGGCCAAAGTCAACATGGACAGTGTTAAGCCCTCTGATAATAAGTTCACCTGATGCAGGCCGATGAACACAGTACTTTATCTCTGGGCGGCCCTCCTAAAAACCCATACACCCCACCCCCCGTCTAATCATGAGAAAAACATCAGACAAATTCTGTCCTGAGGCTTTCTGCAGAGTACCTGACCAGTCTAATTGTCACAAGCCAGGACATTCCTAGAAGCCAACACAGCCAAGAGGAACCTAAGGGGACATGGCAGGGAAATGTGATGTGGGATCCTGCGTGGGATCCCCGAATGGAAAAAGATGTTAAGTGAAACTAAGGAGATCTGACTAAGCTATGGGCATAGTCTAATAATAAAGAATCCATATGGTTCATCCGTCGTAACAAGTGCACCCTACCATTACAGGTGTTTTTAACCAAGGGGAGCTGGATGTGCCACTCAATGGGAGCTCTTTCCAGTATCTTCTTAATTTTTCTGTGTTTCTAAAGCTGTTAAATATATAGCATTGATTAAAGTTAGGGGGCTGGGGAAAAGTGGAAATCACGACATACAAAACCTATGAGTTGCAGCTAAAGCATGAGTAGAGGGAATTTTTAGCTTCAAAAGACTATGTAAGAGGGGAAGAAAGTTTCAAAGTCAGTGATCAAAACTTCCACCTTAAAGTCACAGAAAGAAGATCAAATAGAAAACCAAAATAAAAGAAGTAAGGGAAAAGAAAGAATGGAAGTCAATAAAATACAAAAAGAACAAGTGATTAAAAAATGATCATTGAAATAAAAGCTGGCTCTTTGTAAAGAGAAAGATTATTGGAGTACTTCCAGCTAGATTAAAAGAAAGAGAGGTCTGTTCGTATCTTCTTTACCTTTATCTGTAATATTTTGCCTTTTTTCTCTCCGTTTTAAGAGACGTTTATATGTGAGGGATATCAGCTCTTGAGTTATTTGTTTTGTATATTTTCTCCCAGTTTCAGTTACCTTTTCCTTCTGACTTTTTGACACATAGTTTTTATATATTTTCTGTCATCTAATTTGTCAATCTTTTCATCTGAATTTTGAGCCATCACGAGAAAGCTTTCCTCTACACCAAGTTTAAAGAGAATTTGACCATTTTTCTTCTAGTAGTTGTAGGATTTCATTACATTTAGTTTCCTAATCAAGTTGGAGTGTATTATTAAATATAGAATGATACATGAATCTAAGTTTATCTTTTCCCAAATGGCTACTCTTCTGTTCCACGTTACTGATTAAGAACGCCATTTTTTTTTTCTTCCCGAGGCTCAAGAAGCTGTCATTGTAAATGTGTGAATTTCCATATGTACCTGGGCCTAATTGTCTACTTCATGTATGTTTTCCCTCTGGTCCATTTGGCTGTGCCCATGTCAGCCCCACAGTTGCATTCTAGAAGTTGTATTTCGTGTCTTCATATCTGGTAGAGTGAAACCCATGCTTAGTTTTTGTCTTCCAGACTTCTCCTGAGTACATTTTCATGTTTGTTTCTCCTGCGAATTTTATTAAGCTGTCTAACAACATGGCTTATGGATATATTTATTGAGGAGACATTGATTTTGTAAACCAACCTAGTCAGAACACACACACCTCTATGATGTTGAGTCTTCGTATCCAAAAAACAGAACTGATTTCCCATTTGGCCAAATTAACTTTACAACTTTCACAAACACTTTCAAATTTTCCTCCTATGAGTTTTTGTGCAGTTCTTGGTTCATGTACTTCTAAGTATTAAATTTCTTACTGCTATTACAAGTGGAAATTTCTCTGCTTCTTGTTTGTGCATAGGAAGCTATTGATGTTTGTGTTAATTTTATATTCTGTTACACCACAAAATTCTTTTGTTGGAAGTTTAACAATAGATTAGCTTGCCATTTGTAAGTAGAGAAAATTTTATTTTTTTATTTATACCTAATTGATTTATCCTATATTGTTGAATTGACTAATACCTCTCCTAAATTTTGATCAGTAGAAGACATGGTTGGCATCCTTGCTTTGCTCCCAATCCTAGAGACTGTGTCTCTAGTACCTCGAGAATTGCCCCCATTAAGTAACATGCTGGGGGGTAAGGAGTACACCTGTCGTCATGAGCACCGGCTGATGTATGGAATGGTTAAATCATTATACCGTATACCTGAAACTAATGTAACACTGTATATTAACTATACTGAAATAAAATAAAACAAAATATGGTGAATTGGAGACTATATCTGTCTATCTGTTTATCTGTGTGCAGGTGGTGTGTGCCTATGGTATGTTTATTCTTAGTAAGAAAATGTTCTACTTTCTTGAGTATTTTTTATCAAGAGATGGTGTCGGATTTTGTTAAGGGCTTTTCCACATCTATGGAGACTGAGAAGAAATACTAGTTAAGCTAATTTTTAACAAAAGACATCACAAATCCTTTCATTGGGAAAGAATCACGGAAAACCATTAAGAAAATACAATAAATAGCATTTCCTAATTTAAGAGACATGGCTCTTTAACTTCCAGAACTTGTGTACCAGTGAGCACACTTTGGAGAGCAATGACTTGTCGATCCCATCTTCCCTCCTTCATCATATATAAGGTGGTCCCACAGAGGTTAACACAGATAGTAGATAACGTTTGAGTCAGAGTGGAAGCCGGCACCTCAGGACCCTTCTGCTAGTGGTGGGCCACAGCTCACAGCCATTTTTAGGACCTTTCTTATGGGTTCTTCTCAACAGACCTCTTATACAGCAAGCCGAGTCAATTGGCATGCCTCTCTTCAGAATCAAATGATTTGAGAAGGCAGCGTGTCACAGTGAAGATGCTGAGCCTGGTGAGGGCTCGCGTGAAAGGGAAGACTTTTGGCGATAAAGTCTTCTGACACCTGGGCAAATTTTTGTATTTTGTATTTGGCACATATTTTTTATGTGTTTTCTTTATTTGTTATGAATTACCAAGGCTTATACAAGTAAGAAATATGAGAGCATCAGTTCCTTTGGCTCAGGTCATGATCCCGGAGACCCAGGATCAAGCCCTACATCGGGCTCCCCCCTTGGCAGGAAGCCTGCTTCTCCCTCTCTCACTCCCCCTGCTTGTGTTCCCTCTCTGGCTGTGTTTCTCTTTGTCAAATAAATAAATAAAATCTTAAAAAAAAAAAAAAAGAAATATGAGAGCATGAATTGTTTAGCTTGTTCCTTTATTTTTCTTCTTTCCAGTGGTAAGGAAGTAAAATGGAGGATAAGAATCCCATGGTCAAGACTGTAAGGTTTTAAGAATTTGAATTCTAAGAAGAGAGGCACTCTGATGGGAAATGGAAACAGAGACAGACCAAGTAGGTGGTGCCTGCGAACCTAAAGGTTAAAATGTGGTCTGGGCTTCCGGCCAATGAGCTGGCGACCTTCAAGGCCGACTTTGCATAGCCTTAAATTCAGCAGGTGTGTTAAGGCGACAAGCACCATGATTTGCTTCTTCCTGGGAGGATTTGATTAGGTTGTCCTTCACTCACCAAATCGGCATAGATTTTTTTACTGTCAAAACTAAAAACCCAGTTTTCCTTATCACTTGGTAATATCCCCTATCTTTGACTTGTCTTAGGGAATGCCACTGAAAAGTTCCATACTAGGTGTGTAGTCATGACCAGCCTCAGATGAAGGCAAAGACACTCAAAACAGGACAGATCTGCTCTTTGCCCTGTGTTACTGACCCCGCCTACTCTCGCACACAGAAATAAATGAACCCAACCTTGAGCTTCCTCTATTGGCAAGAGCTCCTGGACTTCAATGCTCACTCTGAACCACCATGCCCAAAGGGCATATTTCACCGAGGTATAAAGATACTATATTTATCTTGTGATGGCACATAAATTGCCACTTTATATTGTGGGCTTTGTACCTTTTTTGTTGTGCAACATGAAGCATTTTAAAAGCATCTTCTGCCGGTCTCCATGGTTGTTCATCGCTCATTCTCAGCATGGAGACAAGTCTGCAGTCCTAGAACCTTTGCCGTTGGCTCATGTTGTCCACTGAAGCCTCAGACCTTGGGATCCAAAGCAGTCTTGCAGCCCTCGCCTGACAATCTTTCAGATCCCCTTGGACTTTCCACGGCTGGCAGATTTATCCCAAACCTTTAGGCTTAAGGGCATTTTCTCAGGAAAAGTCAGCTGTAATGCTGCATTAGAAAGCTTATTCATTTGGGTTAGGTGGGTTTCTTCTCTTCCACTGATGTGCATGCTGCATCCCCATTATTGGTGCGTTATGTGGGCATCTGACAGGAGGACAGGTCCCCTGGGCTCTAAGTGCAGAGCACCTTTGTTACTTGGGAAGTACTTTAGACAAATACCCCACACCTCAGAAAAAAAAAGAAAATTACTGTAGAAAAAAAGAGGAAAAATCTTTTGCTGGCTTGGGAAGGGCTCAGTTTTAGAGGATGGCAAGCTATAACCTTCAAGTGTTATAGAACGTTTTCCCCCGTACGAAGCAACCAGAAAGAATCACACTATTGTTCATTCCAGCCTCCTTCTTTTCCCTAGTACCTTCTTGCTGTAGTCTCCTCCAGTGAAATTCACTCTTTTTCTTTCTTTTTTTTTTTTTTTTATAGCTGCACTGCCTGTTCTGGGAAAAGGGGGACCCCTTCACTGGCCATAGGGCATCCCTTTGTGGACGCGAAGGGCCCTAGCTATAAAGATACCCCCATAGCGACTCTGTTCAGAACACTTTCTCTTGTGGCCTTCCCCTGATCCCAGCTACTGTCCCAAGGATCATGGCTAATTCAAGATACTTGTCCCTGGTATTTCCTAAAATGTGTTACTTCTCAGCAAACGGTCAGGCACCCAGTCTTCTCTGAACAGCTCGTCCGCCTGTGCCCTGCAGGCTCGGGGTGATCACGGTGCACTTGACTCGTGAGGGATCGTCTTACGCAGGACCGCACACGTAATGCAGAATGAGCTTTGGGGCGGAGTCCATTCTGGATCATTCTGTCCCTGGTGTGGCCCAGCACCTCGCTGGGCAGTTTGGTTCCGTGGACTACAACCCGGGAGTAATTTCCATCACAAAGCGAATGAGCACTGCAAAGGCGTCCAGTGGGCTTGGAGAGTGTCCTCCGTCTCCGGGAGGCTCCCGGGGGACCGGACAACCGGCACACATGGCGTTCTAGCTGTGGGAACCAGGTGCAGATCTGGACCTGCTTCAGGAGGCCAGCCGTATTGTTAGGACGATCTCTGTTAGGCGGTCTCTGGAGAGGGGGACAGAAGAAAAGGGGTGTGGGCACGAGTCTGCCGGGGTTGGCACGCCCCTGGTGTGACCTTCATGTCACCTACATAAAAGCCTGGCTCTGTCACCGTCTCTCCCAGCCATGGGATGGCACAGGAGCGACTGCAGGGATAGAAACTGAAAGTTAAACACTCATCAGCAGCACAGGAAATAGTAAACAAATGCTCTCCTCTCCTCCTCCCTCCCTGTTTCAATTAGGAATGTAAATATATTCAAATGTGCTGCCTCCTGTGCCCCAGGGTGGTGCTGGGAATTTGCTGCCCTAGGCAAGATGGGGAGAAAGCGCCACACGGGCACCCACCCCTCACAGCTTATAGGCCCTCCCATCATGGACTCATGGAAATTTTGCGCTGCCGTAGGCAACCACCTGCTCTTCCTGTAAAATCCGCCCCTGGCACAATTTAATTTATCCCTGCCCCGTGGATCTGTATCACATGTAGACAATCTAAGGTCAGAGCAGAAAAACAATTCTAATGCATTCTAATATAAAAGGAACCATCTATCCCCAGACTAGACTGCCTTCATGTTCTTGTTTAAGCATGGATATTTAGTTCTGGGTTTTGCTGTCCTATTTTCTTCTAGAAAGCTAGAAGAGAGAAGGGAAAAAGGATACTGGAATCAGATTTTTATCAGAAATGGATTTTAACTCTTTCCCCCTCCTTTCTGACTCATTTTCCAATGTTATTGCTGCGTGTTTAACACACCCCTCCCCATGTAGCCAAACCAATCGCTGTACAGTTAAAAAAAAAAAATCCACAAAGCGTTTGCCGTAGAGAGTAGTGTCTCTGTGTTAACGTACGGGCTCTGCATCTACAAAGAGTACTCTGTGCGCGGGGCTCTGCCACGGGTGTCGCTGGGAGCCCACTCAACACGCAAATGATGCCTTCACACCATTTGTATAAATACCACGAAGTCAGAGATCAAGCCAGCAAACAGTGAAATAAGATACATTGTGTCTGGGGCGCCTGGGTGGCTCAGTGGGTTAAAGCCTCTGCCTTCGGCTTAGGTCATGATCTCAGGGTCCTGAGATCGAGGCCCATGTCAGGCTCTCTGCTCAGTGGAGAGCCTGCTTCCTCCTCTCTCTCTGCCTGCCTCTCTGCCTGTTTGTGATCTCTTCTCTGTCAGATAAATAAATAAATAAATCTTAAAAAGAAAATATACATTGTGTCTGCCTACTTGGACACACACACTGAGACAATGGGAAGGCCAGGTTTGCATTTGGAATTCTCAGACTCCCATCTCAGCACCAGAGCCAGGAGGAGAGGGACTAGCCCAAGCCCCTCACCTCCTTGGGGATTGTGGGTGGGCACCCAGCCTGCTTGTCCAGTTTCCACCCACTCCCCACAAATAGCCTCCCATTGGCTACCCGGGCTATGGAACCCTCCAGAAGGATGAACGTGCTCACAGTCCCGGGAAGTGAACTCAAGACTGACCATTTTCTCAGGCTATCCTATTCCCTGGGACTCGCCCAGGAAGAGTGGCTCCACAGGGGGACCCAGGAGGGAGCATGTAACCCATCAGGGCCGTGACGGGACCCGCCTTGTCCAAGCCTGAGACACAGCCAAGTGACTCGTCACCTTGGCTGGGCTCTTGTAAGCTGGACTCTAGAAACAGCTCAGCCCCAAGTCACTGTCTGACTTAATCCTTACAAGGCCGGCAAGTGAGCATCATTCCAACCAGGGAAAGGGACCCTGGGAGAACCAGCTCAGATGCTGGTCTGCACAGAGCAAGGCCTCGGCCCAGCCATGCCCAAGAGGGACCCTCTCTCCTCCCTGCTCCCCACTTCCCCAGCAAGCCCGGGATTTGGAGAGCAAGGCATAAAAATGGAATGTGACATTTGAAAGCCTACCATCGAAGATTCTGGTAACAGTCTCAGAAGGAAAATAATATGGACAGAGGAGCCGGGTGGCTAAAGAAGACAGAGGAATGAAATATTTGCTGCACACCTTCCCCGAGGACAGTGAGGCTCTGTGGCCAGAGGGCAGGAGATAGGCAGGTCTGTCGCCCCACTCACTGTCCTCAGGGGCCCTGGCATGGGGGTCACTCGGCTGGACCTGTCCCGGGCTGCGCCTCCCGAGCCCCTCCAGCCTGTGCTTCCAAGAGGCCGGGGAAGCCCTCGTCCAGAGCTGATTGAGAGGGACGCGTCTAAGTCACGTCGGGAAACCTCACACTGAGCTCCACCCACGCCCTTCTGAAATGCCGAGGTTTGTGTCCTGATACTTGGGTTTAGTCCTGTTTCAAACCCTGAAAGTCAGCGCGGAAATGACAGTGGTTCCCAAACCCACAAGCCTTCACTGGCGGGGTTTGGGTGGCGTTGCTATGGTAATTTGCAGCCGATTTTATGACAGGCTGCTGGCTTCCCAGTGCACGACAATGGAGAAGGGCTCGGGTTGCAAGGCCAGGAGTCACTGTCCAAGGTCCAGGTTCTCCGAAAGGAACACCTGATTCTCCAGGACGGAGGCGCCGGTGGGGAGGTGGGGAGAAGGGGGGCACAGGATGGCCTGGGTTTGCAAATATTGGCTGCAGACATCATCAAACAGTCCTGTTCCAGTTAGGCTGTCTCCCTGAGGCCTTGAGTCAGCTCTGTATTCTTCACAGCTAGTTCCCTACCCTGTAAATGTTGGGAAGAAGAAAGAGTCCGGGAAATCCTTCTTTTGTGTTTAGGTGGAAAAATGGGCAGAGTGCATGGAAAACACCACCTTCGGTTCCCATCTGCCTTCTGCGTGGCGGTGTCGTTCCTGCGCCAGGGAAGCAGCACACAGGCACCAGCGGGTCCACCTGCTGAGGCTGGGCCCCGGCTGGGAATCCGAGGGAGGGGGCAGGACAAGGGACAGGTGCGGGCGCCGAGCGTGCCCTGATCCCCACCGAGCATGTCACCGCCACCACCGCCACCACCGACATTGCGATCAAAGGAAAACTGATGCAGTACTTCTTGCAAAATCAAATTGACTCAGAAAATGTAGGAACATCACACTTATGGTTGAATCATCTGGTTTTGAAACAGATCCATTCTTTGATTTTCAAAGACCACAAACGCTGTCCTTGAAACACGATCTTGACGCTGTGACTATTGACGCATGCAACACAGACAGGAAAGATCCTGATTAAATCGAACGTGCACACGGTGACCTCTTTGTCGGTTGCTGACATCATTATTACATCAACAGCTTGTCATCTTCCAAGACGAACAATTTTGGATATTAAAGAGAATCTAGGATGGTTGTGAAAGCAAAGGGATTGTTAATTACGAGTTGAAGCAATAACAGAGATGCGTGCTTATGACTCATCTGGGCCAAAAACAGATTATGAATCTTGCAACTATGAACTGATGATTTGATTTTAAATGATAAGTTTTCCTCCATGCCGTGCATGCCTGCGTGGGACTGACGGGCAGGGGCGTGGGCCCCTCAGCCTCTCTTGCAGCCTCCAGTGCATCAGGAGAAGGAGGGGGTGGGATTCGGTGATTTTCAGCGTCTCAGCACAGCCAAGCACCTGCGGAGCATTTTTAAAAACGCAGTGCCAGCGTCTGTCCCAGGCACACTGAACAGGAGTCTCTGGGAGTGCGACCAGGGCATGTGTATTTTTTAAATAAGCTCTCCAGATATTTCTAATCTCACCCAGGATTTAGAACTACTCTATGAGATAAAGTCTACAACAGTCTGTGAATCCTGAAGTATGTGTTCTAGGGCAGTGGGTCTCGTGCTGTGTGTGTCAGGATGACCAACAGTGCAGATCCCGGGTGCTCGGACCACCCCCTCGACCTTCGGGCTCCCCAGGCTGGGAAGGGGGCCTGGCAACTTGCCCTCCTCCCAAGGGTTTGAGTAGCCTGGATGTCGCTGCCTGGGGACCAGACTCTGAGAACCTCTGCCCTAGGGTCTCTTTGCACAAAAATACACATCCTTATGCATGGCATGGCAACAGTTTTGAGTGCTGTGCACGATCGCTGCGTGTTGCCATTTTGCAGCCTACCACCCGCCATGGCAGAACTCCTTGCTGAAATGATAGTGTTTCTGCAGCTGGTCAGGGGCAAGCCAGCACGGCTGGGAGGAAGGTGTTACAGGCTCTCGAGAGTACTCTTTCCGGAGGCATCTGGCAGGCCGTCCTCGGCTTCTCAGCTCTGCCTTCAATTTCTGATCGGCTCTGGACTACGCCCAGGGAGGGACAATGCTCCCGTGCCGATGCACTGAGTTTGTTGTGACGGTTGTCCAGGACCAGTGGGTCTGTGATGTGTCCAAACCCCAGGGGTCACTTTGGTTCCCCAGCGCTGCTCAGCCGGCATTGCCCCCAGAGAGGGGAAGTCACCTGGCCACAGTCATAGACCCTGTGGGTCTCTCCTATGACGCCCAGGACCTGTCTGTACATGGGACGTGGTAATTACTCAAGTCTCAGCCGAAGGCTCGTGGAGACATTCGGTGTTCCTGCCAAGGCCTCTACACTTGCCCTTCCCCCCCGGCCCCCGCCCCGTTGACCTACCTGCTTGCAGCCTTGGCTTCCAGGCCCCTGTGAATGTGCTCAGATAAGGGGTTGCAGCATCTTCTGAGCTGTTTACCAGATCTCCCCCGCCCCCCAGCTCTGGGTACATGGCCTGCGATGGACAAGCAGAGGCAGAAGGCAGCCTCACGGTCCCGGCTGCTGCCGCCACAGAGCCACGTGCGCCCCGGTAATGCTGCGTCCCAGGACAGTCTCCCGCACGGTCAGTACCTCTGTGCTCATCTCTCCTTTCCGGAGGAATTTCTGCCTTTTTGACGAGGCCTTTGATATTTGCTCCTCTGGAAAGCTGATTACAAGCTGGAGCTCTTTAGTTCTAAAATTATTTAAATTTAATTTAAAAAATTTAAAAAAATCTAAAAACAAGAGAGCATACCGCCCAAGTTCTGGTTTCTTCCTTTTCATGATGAATTTTTCTTCAAGACCGTGTCACATGAGAAATGCACATGAGACCTTGGGAAGAGCGCTGACCTCGATTTCCAAGGGCTGTGTAGGTTCCAGTGGATTGTTGGATTCCAGATTGGCCTGGGCCCTGACCTGGTGCTTTTTATGTTTTCTGACATGTACTGAAAGCTCTTCTCGTGCTGGCCACAGCTCCCCTGTAGCTCTTTCGTGTAAGATGGTTTCACTTCCTGCAGCCGGTTCTCTGATAAACTTGTTCGGAAGGAAGAATTCAGGGCTTTCATTTCAACGCATCAAGGATAAACCTTGGATATTTTCTGTGGGGTTCCTCCAAATGTCCTGATGGATGGAAGCATTTTCTGAGTGACTCCTGTGGACTCGGCATTGAACTACGAGCTTCACAGGTCACTGAAGCTCCAGAATGCATGGAGACAGGAGCACTAATCCCCACTTTACAGGCCCGGCAAACTCTGGGCCTCAGAAAGGGCAAGCGTCCTGCCCAAGGTTGCACAGCAGGAGGACGTCTGGAATCCAGGTCCCCTGGAACACAATCGGGGGCTTTCCTAGAATCGGTATGGTGACCTGACACTTCATAGGCATGGCAACGGCATCCCCCTTGCAGACCTCACCTTTGGGAAGGTTGCTGTAGTTATCCAGGCCTGACATAGGACCTGGATTGTCAGGACCAGGCACTTTCCTTCAGAGACAATGATGAGGGGAGGGCGTAACTGGGTGAGGAGAAGACACGCTTATCTGATTCCTTTTGCAAACTGCTGGTTTATTATAGCCAATGGGGGAGAGGGATGGACCAAAATGCCCTCTGCTGTAAGGCAGACAGATGCTTCCCTTTAAACATACAGGTGTTGAACCAAAACCCACACCGTCTTACTCTGTATGTGAATATTTTCAGGTGCACACACAGAGCTAATGTTCTCAAGCCACATTCTTATGGTATTTTCTTTCCCCAAGGGTGCTGAGCATTTCTCATCAATTTACAAATAAATGGAGCATTCTTAATAACCAAGGCAAGGTGACTTCTGCCAGGATTCTGAAGTGCAAAATACAGCCTTGGGTGTGGGAGGTTAATATTCTTTCCAAAGCCTGGAATGATTGAGACTCACCCCGAGCAGTTCTCAAAAATAATAGCCCAGATGACTCTTCTTGTCAGTGACCATCAGTGCCATATTATGTCCTCTGAAGTCATTGCGTCTAACTCACTTTAGCTATCTGTAATGGGCACTTTCAGACTGCAGCCCAAATGGAAAGGATGGTCTGCCCCACCGCGCCATCCTGGGAACCACTCAGACCAGCCTGGTGAAAGTACAATTATCCTCATACACTCCGGATCCCCATCTAATTTGCGGGGGCATATGTCTTTTTTCATTTCCTCCTGAGATAATCCCATAAGACGAAACGTCTACACTGGAAGAAGATTCTAGAGGGGCGGCTGAAGAGCCCGGCACTGAAGATTCAACATGAGGGGCAGGCTCTGTGGGGCTCTGTGGGGCTCTGCTATCCGAAGCTCCCGAATCCCACAAAGGAAGCCAGGAAGCCCAAACACTCTTTAGTCATTCCCACTCAAAGTGGAGACATCCAGTTAATTATCAGCTCCCATTTGACCAATTCATTAGAGAAACAAAATGAATGCTCGTGAAATTCTAGAGGCAGCTTTGTTATGCTCCGAGAGGGCTTACCCGCCAACAGTTAATGCCTATGAAACAGAAATAAATACAGATTAACCGAAGACCTTCCAAAACAAACAAATAAACAATCAAACAAACAAAACCACCGAAACAATAATTGATTGTCGGGGTTTGGGGAAAAAGAAATCAAGTCCTTTGCACTGAACTGAAGTGGAGGGAGGGGGGTACAGGGATGGGAGAGCCTGGTGGTGGGTACTGAGGACACCTAAAGCGTGGAGCACTGGGTGTGGGGAATGGGGAATGAATCTTGGAACACTGGGAAAAAAAATTTAAGTAATAATAAAAAAAAATGTTTTTGAATTTTGATCTCTGAATAGTTGAATTTTACCTGACACTTTTGGTTTATTTGGGGAAAGGACTCACGCATCGAGTTCTGCTACATTTTGGAAGTGAAGACACAACCGTCAGGTTTCCTTGGAGTGCAGGTCAGCAACTGGCTGTCAATGCTCTGACAGGAGAGGTGACCTCTTCCCCGAGTCTCCAGCAGGCTCACTGGAGGTGCGGTCGAGACCACCCGGCCTTTCCTCCCTCAAATATGTTAGGCTTTAAAATCACGTTTAGTGATGCAGAAGCGCAACCCCAGGAAACAGGAGCCGGGCAGCTGGGAGCAAACATGGCCGTGCACAGCTCCAGAGGCTGTCGCGTGGGTGGCCGTCTGCAAAATGCTGGATTCCTTTTGAAGACTGACTTCTCTGTGCAAGCCGATGGGCAGCAAGGGGGCCTGCCTCACACCGAGCTCAGTGGGGGATTTGCTGGTTTAGGGGCTGATAACTGAGGTCACGTCATCTATCTTTACAGCCTGGAACAAGCCACCACCTGACAACCCCTTTTTGCTCTTATTTAAAGAGATAATGGTTCCCAAATGTATAGAAACTTGATGTCTCTACCTTTTACTAACAGAATAGGCAGCACTGATGTACCCCAGTTTTAACCTCTCTCCTCCTCCTTCTCTCTCTCTCTCTCTCTCTCTCTCTCTCTCTCTCTCACATACGCACATACATTGATGAATTACAGATGGCTAAGTACATTACATTTTCCTTTCATTTTTAAATATTTCTAATTTAGTTAATTCCCCCTATCCAGTTTTTATTCAAATTCTGATCAGCTAGCACATAGGTTAAAAATGGTTTCAGGAGAAGAACTAAGTGATTCCTCACTTCTGTATATCTCCCAGTGCTCTCCTTAGTGCCCATCCCCCATCTGGCCCCCCTCCCCCCTCCCTCCAGCCACTCTCGGGCTGTTCTCTATAGTAATATTTTTTTCTATTTCAACATGACCAAAGGATGAGACATCGGTAAGAACTCCTTGCCTTGCTTCCCCCTAGAACTCACATCTGTTTATGGACCCACTGGTCCCCATGGAGGCGTTCCTTTTTGGAAACTAAGACTTATAAATCATCAGAGTCCAAACTCACAAAGACAAAAAGGTAAAATTTTATCAGTTAGGTATTAGTGAAAGAAAGAAGATCAGGGAATCAATTCCACCTTGATTCCCAGGCCTGAGTCTTGGCTAAAAAGAAATACTACCATATCTTGCTTGCTGACTCAGAGAGCATATGCCACATTCTGTAAGACATGAGGCCAGGATCACCCTGAATGACCACCCAGTGGCACTGCAAGTAACTCTTCCACAAGCTATTTATCTGTCTTATCAGGTTAGCTCCTTCAAGATGGTGAGGAACATGATAAGACAAATGAATTCCATAAGCAAGAGAAGATCCCTGCACTTTGTGATAAAATGAGCTTCTTAATCAGAAGCAATATTGAGTGACACACCATGACAATAGAGAATTCATTTTGTAAGACCATGGACAGTATTTTTGGCAAAACAGTATAGGAAATCATAACAAAGTGGCCTCCCTTCCATGAAGGAAGAGTCTTATTTTAATCAACTTTCCAGAAAATGCATGTCTGATTCCTTAGGAAATGGTTCTCCTGGAACTGGGGGCTCAGAATTGTCTGTTGGCAGAGTGGGCACTCAGCAGTGGCTAAAAGCAGATTAATCCCAGTGAGTGAAAGTCAGATCTGAGCCCATGCATAACCCCATCCTTGCCGTCATGGTCACTTTGTTCATGAGACTATTGAGTAAGAGTGAGGGTAGCTGGGGAGAGAGAATGACTGATAGACATGGATGGATCACATGGTCTATCCACCTGCTTACTAAAGACTTCTTCTTCTAACACTGCTCTTTGTTCAGCATTCATGTGAATGCAAATGTCTTCATACTCTACGATCATTTGGAGAGTCATTTTCTGAGCCCTACTTAAAACTGGTTGCATTTTGGATGATTAATAGATGGGTTGGGGTATCATATCCAAATGAGTTACGTGTTGCCTCAAAAGTCCAGAGAGGCTCAGGAGGAATGTCATTGCTGTCTTAGATGGAAAAAGAATCAGATGCAGTAACCTGTCCTTCAGTGCAGAAGTGATACTTCAACATGGCCCAGACCACTGTCGCCCTAGAAATTCCAGGATATCAGCCTTCTGCATTTTATGAGATGTGTCTCCCTAAGGGGTTTGGGGGAATTGCTACTCTTGTTGACCAGACCAATAAGACAGTACCATCAATGCCTGGCATGATGTCCTGTGGGGTGCAGAGGTGGGCAGGGGCTCTGCTGACTAGAATATGAATGCAGTTCTCAAGCATGAAAGAGAAGGGAGATTGCCACCTACCACCTAGGAGCAAACCTTCAGTGATCCTTTCCTACAGGTTAGAGAAGAAAAAATGCGTCTTGCTCTCAGTAGCTACATACTAGATGCCCTGGCTGTGCTGATTTGATCTAAGAATGAAGCCACACCCGGAGGAACAGTTGTGATGGGGTCATCTCTGACTTAGATTGCGATATTCTGCTGTCATTTTCCAAGATAGGCACAGGCCCAGGAAGTGAGGTGAATAAATGTCTGGAAGGAATTATCACTTCTGCATCTCTCAGATCCTTGATCATGGAACTAACCTCTGTAACTGTGGCAAAAATCCAGGATAGCATTGTTTTCCTATTTTAAGTAGTAGAGAAAGAAAGAGACTAATTGTCATATAAAAATCAGTCTCCTAGGGCTTATGTTATGACTATTTGAATATGTGCATTTAAAAATTTTTTTCTTCATAAAATGTACCTCTCTTGGCACTTTTTAATTTTTCAATATGAAGATTTATTTTTCTTCAAGGCTGGAAAACTGTTTTATTGCTGTCTACATTTGTACTTTATGCTAGACTTTCTAATAAACCCTGCTCAGTTCCAGCATTTTTTGTTCTGCGTTCTGGGTAAATTTTTTTTTCCAATTCTACTATCCATTTTACCAATTTTCTTTTCTTCAGGGTCTACTCCTACTACTTCTCTCCTCTATTAGACTTCTCATATGACAACTGTATTGCCCTTATTTTTAATATATCTATTTTTATTTAACAACTTCTTATTTAACAACTATTTTATTTAACAACTTCTGGTTCTTGTCCTAATGATATTATTCTCTCTCCTCTTACAGCATTTTATACACTGATTTAGAATTTCTTAAATTGATTCGATATTCTCTTTTCTTTGGGGTGAACTCTCCCAGTTCTCAAGTCTGCTGATGACTTTCATGACAATAGGTCTCTTTGTGCGTTTTGTAAATTTTGTTTGCGATCTCCTTTTGCACAGCAGATTTTTCTTGTTCACGTCTTTTTCTCCTCCGCATGTACCTCCTTCTTATTGTACATAATCATCTTGTCTTTTAGGGATCCTCAGCCAATTGCACATTTCCACACCCATGTGCAAGACTAGTTAGTTCCCTTCTTGGACAGCTGTCTCATTTTTTTTTCATGAGACATAGGCAATATCAAGTTTCTATCTATAATATCAGCCCAAGTTCACTCTCATTGAACTTACTTTACCCCTTGACCTCACACAAGGGGCTTGTTTCTGCTCCTCAGCAATGCTAATCATTGATTCTTGCATGGCACTGAAGCTCCAGCCCCAGTATTCAGTTCTAGGCCTTGCTCCCCATGGGCAACATAGCTTTGGTGTCCTCCTTACGGCTGTCTACTTTTCTTTCTTTCTTTCTTTCTTTCTTTCTTTCTTTCTTTCTTTCTTTCTTTCCTTCCTTCTTTCTTTCTTTCTTCTTTCTTTCCTTTCTTTCCTTTCTTTCCTTTTAGGATTTATTTATTTGAGAGAGAAAGAGAAAGAATGCAAGTAGAGGGATGGGGGTGGTCAGAGGGAGAGGATCTTCAAGCAGTACTTTCCACTGAGCAGGGACCCTGATGTGGGGTTTGATCCCAGGACCTGAGATCATGACCTCAGCCAAAACCAAGAGTCAGACAGTTAACCGACTGAGCCACCCAGGCTCCCACCACTCTCTATTTCTGACCCATGGGGATTTTACTATTGTTTTGACGCAGAGTTTTATATAACTACATACTTCATATATTATTATTATTTGAAGAGACATTGGGAAAAATGGTCATCCAACTGTCATTTCCTATCCAGTTTTCATTTATTTTGAATCAAGGAATTACTGAACCAACTAAAGTGAGCTATATAGGTGACTTACTCTGAGGGGCAAACTGAAGTCAATTAGTTGATTTTTGGGCATATTTTTTAACATCTATAATGCGCCAGACACTTATTTCTTGGGTAAGAAAAACTAAACACATTTTAATCAATGATTACAACTCAAACTGGCTGAAGCAAAAGAAGAAGTATTCTGTTTCTATGGTTGTAAATTCTTCAGGAATGGCTGGATCAAGAAGCTCAGTCAAGACCACTGAGCCTCCCTTTTTTATGTTGGCTTGCCTCTTGCATGTTTGATTCTCTCAACATAGCAAGGAAAATGTCCTGGGAATTCCAGAATTACATAGATTTATTGCACACAGAGAGAGATTTCCTGTCCCCTAGCAATCGCTATATTCAGGGGTGTGCAATCCTCGGCTGTCCTGCTTAGAGAAAGCGCTGAGGTGGAAACCAGCTCTTCCACAAGAAATAGAACTTTATGAAATACTAACAGATAGCACTGAGAAATTCTTATCATTTTTCTCCCTCAGTCACTGGTTCCTCTTTGTTTTTCTGACCAAATATGTTTTCTTTGAAAATGCATTTCTACTTCTCCTTTCAGACACATCAGTCATCTGGCTTATTGTGCTAGACCTTTTTTTCAAAATATATATCTGAACTTCTTTCCAAATAGGTATTTCATTTTGTTCATGGTTCTTTCTCCATGTTTCAAAAGGTATCATCATTTATTAAATGAATATTATCAGTCTTTGTCTACTTCTGTGAGGGAGGGTTTTCCTCCCCTATAATCCTACAATAATTCCTAGAAAGATAAGGATAGGAGGAAGTCTTGGGCCATACCAAAGTTATCAAGAGACCTGGAAAACCCAGGGTGCTAAGACTTGAGGAGCTAAGGTGTGAGAACTCTCTAGATGTGGCTCAGGGTCAGCTCCCTTATTCTTCCCACATAAGCAAATAACCAAAGCCACAATGCCAAATTTTTGAGCCTATTGTCTGATTCTCACTGTAATGGGCTGGGTGGCATACAGATCTATTAGGTGTATACAGGGCTATCCCTAAAAGCCTCTAGGCAGACTTAAGAAGTAGCATCTGGCCCTGAAAAGGCAGTCACTTGTTGCCTGGAGTTTCAATTGCCAATTGTCACAGGGCAGGGGGGAGGTATTGTGACCGAGACACTTCTCAGGGCAGGGAAATGCGAAGGGCTGGAGATGGCACCAGGAGGGATGACCTACTTCCATTCTGCAATATGGGGAGGGAGCCACTTCTTGGAGGAGCAGCCCCTCCTGGTGTGTGATGGCTGTGAGACACAGTGGGATGTAAGACATTCATAACCGACAGCCCTGGCATGGCCCAAGTCTTCAATGAATGGTTGTAGTCTCCAATTAAATATTCTTCAAAACACTGGGAATAGACGTGGTGCTAAAATAGGAGAATTTCCCATATTTCATCCAGAAGATGATCCTGAGCTTTTTCTCTCATATCAACTCTGGGCTCATTCCTACTTGTTTTGTTCTCAACAGGCCCGTGTTGCAGGGAAGGGGAGGTCTGCTTAATTAGAGAGATGTGTGCAATTTTGGCTAGTGGTTAAACATGCCCTACAGTGGGGCTCATTCCAAAGTTAACAATTATCGCAACACAATATTTACCTTATCAGGGGGAGCTGTGCTGTTTGCCCGTTCCTTCAGCGAGATCTCCTACTGAGCCAAATTCAAAGCAGGCAAGATAAATGCTAGCTCTTCGGAGAGCAGGGCGAGAGCGCGAGGAAATGGTGGGGCTCACGTTGTCGTGCGTGGTGTGTGGAGCTTTACGGGGACACCGTCTCATGCTTTCTGTGTCCACCTGCTTGTTTCCAGCATGCTGCTCTGCCCCTGTGCGTTTTTCTCCCTAATCGTGCCAGGCCCTGTGCTACCGCTTCAATCGTTTTCTTCTGCCCAAAACAAGGGAAATTTTCTGAAAATGTTACGCAGACATGACAGCATTGACTATTTTTATTGATTATATGATCCAAGTACTTGCCCACCTTCACTTAACTTAGTGCAATGTCAGCACAGTCCCAGGGTGTGGGGCCCACAGCAGACCACAGCCCAGGGCAGCGCGAAGCTTCCGGAGAGTGCGCTCGATGACCCCAGCAGCGGCTCTGTCTTTACTGCAGACCCTACAAGCAGGGTTCTCTACGTGCTACAGAAAAGCCACCAAGACTTCCGGCTTCTCACCTAACCTCTGAATTACTGTAAGGCAGAAGAGACCAACTATCAAATCACTGCCCTCTTTTTCTAAAACACTGAGACACCTTCTTTGGCTGGGATACGCTGGATTAGGCTTGAATGGGGACCACGGATCTCATGCAGATCTGCAACTTTTCAGCCCATACCCTGAGCTTCGGGAAGAAAGGGACTTTCCCTCTTTCAGTGGGGGCCCAGCTGGGGAGGCTATAAGAAAGTAGGGCAGGGTTGTACTTCTCTGGAAGATCCTAAAGCCTAGGTGAGAAGATTTATGAGCAAGAAGTAATTAGAGAATAATATAATTTAGTAGATAGTCAAGCACTTAACCGGCTATAAAGACAACTAGATTTATGAGAAGAGGCGTTGTAAAGAGTGCTGAATAAGAGAACAGCCTTTTCAAAAGAAGGCGAAAGCAGAGTTGGATTTGAAATACTTCTATTCCACATATATTAACTTTTGGTGAAGCGACATCCATCTTTAACATTGAACATATATGTGTGTGTAGCTTTGCTCAAAGTTACTCGTGAACAAAATGCAACAGAGTGTAACACATACAACAGTGCCGGGCATGTACACTGTCACACACGCACACCAGCCCTATATGCTCCCACGACACTAAACTGTGTGTGTGTCCTCAAAAACCCCCGGCAGGTTGCTTCGAAGGTTTATTGTACTAACGCATAACCTTGGCCATACTGATAAGTCACCAGCATGTTGAATGATTGAACGATCACCACTGACTAAAATAGTCAAATCCCTCGGGGCGCCTGGGTGGCTCAGTTGGTTGAGCGACTGCCTTCGGCTCCGGTCATGATCCTGGAGACCCGGGATTGAGCCCCACATCGGGCTCCCTGCTCAACGGGAAGCCTGCTTCTCCCTCTCTCACTCCCCCTGCTTGTGTTCCCTCTCTCACTATGTTTCCCTCTGTGAAATAGATGAATAAAATCTTTTTTTTTAACAAGTTGCTCTTTCCTCCATATCTTGAACTCAAGGAGGCAACATCAAATGCCACCACCAAAGCAAAATAGCCCCCCTCCCCCAACAGAGCCCTGTTGTCTGAGAGCCATAGCAACATGGGGCCATGTCTCCCCCTCTAGACACCCTCCTGGGACCTGCGGGACTACCTACACTCACAGCCCTGCTTACTCCTTCTCCAGCCCTATCCCGCTCTCTTGAAAGTATGCCCTGAATAAATCCCATGCATCCAAATCCTGAACTCAGGGTTGATTCTGCAAGACCTTGACCTAAGACCTACACTCATGACAAGTATTACTTGTTCCAGGGGCATGCCACAGCTGGCCTTTCCCAGCTTCTGAGAGCTAATGGTGCACAGGTCTCAGTCCTTCATCTAAGGAGGTCATGTTGGTCGCCTGACACCAGCCATGGTGGGAGTCATTACACCAAAGAAACTAGCAGCTGCTAAACTCAGGGCTCCAGCTTTCTCCGGAGAACCATTTGTTAAACATGTGCTCACACAACACTTGTTATTACTGCAACTTTCTTGGCCACAGATAAGTGAATAAGGAAAGTTCATTTGAACTGGGTTTCCCACAATTTTTCTAACATACCCTTTCTGCTTTTCAATAAAAAGCTTGGTCAACACCCAATTCCTGAACTCTACCAGTCTTCCAAGCTTATCTCCCTTCCTTCACAGATTCTATTCACCTGGTTCCCTCCATCTTCTGCATATCCATTAACTTCCTTGGGCTCCAACTTCTAACCTTTGGCCATCCACACTGGTCCTCAGGAATATCAAATAATACTAATTTGACATCCAAGACATCTAGAACTTGGTGACGCTCTGGGAACGCCCAGAAGAATGCAGGTATTTCCTAAACTCAAGCCATGCTTCAGACCCTTAGCAAAGGACCATGCAGAGCTGGATATGAACAAGGATGTCCCATTAAGGGCACACTGCTTCTGTCCTCCTCTACACGATTTCAACCCGCACTCTCCCGACCCAAGCCCTGGGGAAAACCAAGTCAGCTCCTTCTCAGATTGGCTATGTATCTAAGTGCTGGAACCCTGGGAAAGTTTCTGGAGTACAAGGTCACGACGGGGGAGGGAGGATGAACATAACAGAGAGTGGAGGGAACTATGTCTGATTTCCCGGGAAGGTCAGATGTATTCAGAAAATCAGAGGGTTAGTCACCTCAACCATTAGCAATATGTTCCAGGAGCGATGGTAGGCATATGTCTCCCTAAAAATCATATGCCACGTTTTCCTGGTAAAACTTCCCAACACCTGCAGCTCACTGTCCCGCACCGTATGTTACAGAGCTTCCAGAAAGTTCTTCATGATGATGGGCTGTGAATGGCGCAGAGAGAGGGAAGGGACTAGAAAAATAATGTGAGTGAAGCCATGAGAGTGGATGTTGGGCGAAGAGATTATATGGATTAATTTTAGATGATCTTGAATCACTGCGGTTTGGGGTTCGGTCATGTTTTTGGCAGATGCCCCCGCAGGCCAGGCTTCCTCCAGAGCCCGGGTCACATCCCACTGGGCCAGGAGCACATCTGACCTAGCACACCCTACACAGAGCCTCTGCCCAGCACCCCGCACGCCCTCCCTATGGCCTGTCCTTTGCTCTGATCTTCTGGGTCTCCCTTGAGCATGTCCAGCCTCACCAGGGTCCTTGCAGAGTCTCAGACCCAGCGGGAGGCTCCCTCTGGAAGCTTCTCACTCGTCTCAGGTCTCAGTCTCCTTGGAACTTCTCCCAAACAGCGCCCCCCAGCGAGGCTCTCTACACCCACCACTGTTGCAGTCCCTCCCCTAGGGCTGTTGCTGTCACTCTCCCTGTGTTGCTTTTCTCCCTGGCCTTTATCACCGTGAGACAAATTGTATAAATTTGCCTTCTCTCTTGAGTTGGGTGCTGAGTTTTAATAGCAAGGAAGAGATAATGCACTATCTGAATTTACCTGGCGCCTGAGTTTCAGAGAGCAGGTAATGAGAATTTGGATAACAAGAGATTTGTCCAAATATTTACCTCTGTATGTGCAGCTCCAGGTTTAGAGAGCCAGAGATACTTATTAAGGATACTTTTTCATTTTGTTGATTTCTCGCCCCAAATCTGAACATAAACGTATGAATTTGCCTGTCCTGCTCACTGCAATGTCTCCTTGAACGGTCCCCCGCAGACATTCAATAAGCACTTGTCCACTCATGGAAAGAAAGAAGGAAGGAAGACACCAAGCAAGACACATGGGCTGAACACAGATGGAGGTGAGGGTCAGGGCGAGAAGGGGTTGCTCAGCGTAGGTACACCTCCAGCCTCCTCCAGCCCTCGAATCTTCCATGATTCAAGCCCTACTATTTCCAAGAACAAGTGGCAGTTTTGATCCTGAGATCAGGTGCGAAGCAGAAGTACCGTCAGTGACCACAAATCCCATCGGCACAGCCCCGTGGGTCTTTGTGGCCCCCATGTCACCAGTCCTGTCTTCTGAAAGGACACATGTCTCTTGCGAGCCACCGTTGACGCAGCGTGCCTGTGTGTGCCGTGTCATTCATGACGTGGACCCATCGGAGACCTGCTCGTAAAGCCTGCAAAGGGAGCACAGGCCTCTGTGTGGGCCCCCTTCCCCCGGGGGGTGACAGAGGCTGCACCCCCGGCCCTGGGCACCATGGTGTCACAGACCATGTGAGCTGGCTTTCTACACCAGGGGCTCCTGGGACATGGCCACAGTTGATATGGGAAGCTCAGGGCTGTCCTCACAATGATTTTTTGAGCTACCTAATTTTCTTTCATATTAATCTTTCCTTTGGGCTTCACATAACCAGGTGGGACTTGGCTGTGGCAGGTTAGGACCAGATGTGGAGGGAGGAGTTTCTGTTTTTGCAATACTCCCTGATTGCTCTGCTGGAAGAGGGAGTCAGGCTCCCAGTGGCTTGGTCTTTTAATTCCCATTTGGAACTTTTAAAGTCGAAATGCTTTATAAATGATTTAGCTGCAGAATCATCTGGGGCAGGGTTTCTCAACCTTGGTATCATGGACACATTGGACTAGGTCATTCCCTGCTGGGTGATGTCCTGTGTCGTGGGGCCTACCCCCGGGGGCTGACAGCCCCCCAACCCCACGTGTGAGGACCAGCATGTCCCCAGGCATGTCCCAGGTCCCCTTAGGGCAAGAGAGCCACTGATGCAGAGGAAGTAGACATATTCTTCTGCATGTTTCCATGTCATGTTAGGAATCCAAAGACAGAACCATGGATTTGATTCCTTGGATGTAAAATTCAGAACGAATAGTTTCAGTCCAATGCATTCTTTGTTGCTATATTCAACATAAGACAAAGCATGTGTTGTAAATCATAAATATTCTACATTGTTTTATTGCTTAAATATGTATGATTGAGTCATCTCTCTGTTACAAGAAATGCCATACTTAAATATTATGTATCATTTCTTAAAATGACGGTAGGCTGTCTAAAGCTAAAATTGAGAGTGATAGATTGGGGAAAGGATACAACTGGGAATAAGTGGTTATATTTTATGTTTCTTCCCCCTCAAATCAAAATTGTTTTCTGTCCACCTGGTCTGACTTTGGCCATGCGTTCTATTACTCTCATGCAGGGCTTCGTAATAGTGATCATTCTACAGTTGACATCGCACTAGAAGTTTTATTAAAGCCATTTATTTGTAATAATAAGGTAGATGAGATATTTACAGCTTTCTCATTTTAAAAATACTATAAACACATGTTACAAATCTAATAGACCATAACGAGAATTCTGACATGTGGAAAATCTGTTCTTAACGTGACGGATCAGTGACTTTCCAGCGCAGTTGCCGAGATGAGCTCCAGCCACAAGCAATTTCTAAAGATAAAAAAAAATAAGAAAATTATTGTTAATATCATAAATAATTGATTATCATTTATTACAAAATAATTACCTTTGAGCAATTATCACAGTTAACAAGTGATTGCTTTGGGATTACTGCTTAATTACTATTAAGCAGCAAAGTACATATGGCATATGAAATTCATTGTTTATTATTATTTTTACAAGCACAGATGGCTTAGTACAATCAGAAAGACTAATGGAGAGTAATCTTTTTTTAATGGAATTACCATATGAATATGTCAAATATTTTTTTCTTTTTGCTAACATTATAATGTTGTTTTAATTTAGATGCTAAGGACAGTAATTTTTTCCCACCTAACTAGGCCAAAAGGAAGAGGGAGACATATTCAAGATATTTTTACAAATTATTCTAAAAAATGGTTTTCCTTAAATATTCATCACATTGGTGCATCTAACCTTGCTTTTATCTTACCTGAAAAAGTTGCATTTAAAAAATCTTACGACTCAGCAACAGTTCAATATATCATGAGAGTTTAATGATCTGTATGAATATAATAAAATGCATACTCTGGTATATGTATAGTTTTGGAAAGAATGGTAATGGAAAGAAAGAGAGCAAAGCATAATTCGGGTTTCTGTGGGCCTTCATCAGACCAAGGATGCTGTTCCTAGAGAGAACATGTCGTCTCCATTATTTTTGTTAGTTGGGGCGTGCTAATGTAGAAATACAGTTGTCTGATGCATGGATGTCATTCCACAGGGGAATTTCTGTACCACCGATATCTCCCTCCTAGAGACCCTGACTCACCTTACATTCCCCATGACAAAGCCCAACCTGAGTGTTGTTAGATCCAAGCCAAAGTAGACATGCGCAGAAAATACCCCTGGGCAGGTGTGGAGCCCTGCGGCTCTCCCGAGGACCAGGGTTTCAGGCGCACCTCTTCCTGGGGCCTGGGACCCTTGGCTAAAGTCTCCGAACGCACCTGTGCTGTCTTTGGCTCAAAGTGGCCACCCGAGGAACATAAATGGTCAGCCGACTTCCTGTCTGTTGGAGGTCAGAGGATTCAGCGGGTCCGAACTGACGGGCCCGCCGCAAGTCTGGATCTCACGCCTGCTTGGGATCATTTCTTTCGGCCGCGGATGGCTGCAAGATGGTGGCACAGGCGGTCATGTCTGACTCAAGCACCTGGCAGTTCTGTCATCCCGGGAGACGAGGCTCAGACCACAAACATGCCTTTCTTGACTCCCCAAGCTGACCTTGGACAGCTGCGAGGTGCCCCCCTTGGGGGGCCCACACTATCCATGCCCCCCAAAGCTGTGCTGGAATCGAAAGCCTGGCTTCCAGGGTCCTGTCGCCACCTCGTTTGGATGTTGGGGAGCTTCTGTGTGTCTTCTGGGGAGACACACACACTTCTACAAAGGCAAGGCCTAGGCACCAACAATGGGTGTTCCCTGGAGGAACTTCTCCTTCCCACTTAAAGGCAAGCACAGATGCTATTTTCAGAAAATGGGAGAGCCCAGAGCTGTGTGGCCACCCCGCAGTGCCTTCCCTGTGGGTCCCACCAACTAGCCCTTGTCCACACGAGGAAGGATGCTAGCAATCACCAGCACTCAGTCCCTCCTCCCTGGCCGGAGCCCAGCAAGTTCCAGCTCCCGGGACAGGACACAGCTCCCGCCCTGCCGCACGGACCGCATGCTCGGCCCCAGGACTGAGGCGGTCTCCGGGGAATCTGGTTCATACCCAACAAGTGCAGGCAGGTCAGAGGAAGTCACCCACTTCTGCTCTTTCCTCCACACTCCCGAGAGAATAAACGTTCCACGGTGCATCTGAGAGGCCACCTGATCCGCTCACAGCACTCCAGGCTATCCAGAGGCTGCTCTCGGCCATCCGCAGCCCTGGCTGCGCCCCACGTCCTCCGGCAAGCCCAGCCACGTGCGCACCCTTGCATTCCTACGGACAGCACCACTTCTCTTCTGTCCAGCATGAAGCCCCAGGATCAGAAAGGCCCACGACATAAATACAACTTTTTAAAACCTGTAATTGTCCATCAGAGAAACGATGAAGAAGTGAACAGAATGACCAAGTTTCTTTTCCTGATTCAAGAAATGTTAAAAAAAGAAGAAAAGGGAAGAAAGGAAGAAAGAGAAAGAAAAGGAAAAAGGGAGCGGTGGACAGAGAGAGACAGAGAAACACGGCAGAGAGAGCAGAGCCACCAACTGTTGGATCATTAAGGCGCTCTCCAAGGGCGATCTATTTCAACTGAGCAACTTTGATTATATTCTAAAGAGTATTATGAATTAACTTTAGTAATGTAAAAAGGCCTTCAAATGGACTGTTTCTGCCTGGAAAACTATAAATGACCACTTATATATATGCCAGATTGCGCCAGGCTCGGGCTATGAAACCGCCGACTTCCATATCCCAACGTTTGTAGCGCGCCACGCCACCCACCCACTTGGTAGACATTAGCTCACTTCGGAGCACTTCCCACCTATTTCTGCAAGGTTTTGAGAGCTCGCCGCCCAGAAGCAGTGCTACTGGTCCTCCCTCAGCTTCTCCTCAGTCATCCAGGGCTGTCCCGGAGGTTGGTGACTCGGGGACTGCTGTTTTCCTGGGCATAGCTTCGAGGCCAGGAGTGGTGTGGTCCCACAGGACCTCAGGCAGTGCGTCCCACTGCGGTAGGGGACCAACATGCGTCCTTATTACCATGTGGATCTGTTGATCGCATCATGCCCAGCTCAGATGTGCCCAACCGAGGCCAGGAGGCTCCACCACTGTTGTCCTGGACCCTGTTGTCCTTGATGACACCCAGCTCACACAGCTGCCTTTAGAGACACCGGGTAGCACCCACAGCAGCTGTGGGAGCTGGGAAGAGCACTCATCCCCCGTCTGAACGCACAGGTCACAGCGAACACCCCCGGTGGGATACACTCCCATTCCCATGCCTACACCGTGCATTAGAGTCCAACCCAAAGGTTGGGTCTCATGGAGATGACAGATTTCTATCCTTTCTAATCCAACAGCTTCCCTCATTTCCTCCTGAGAAACTTTCAAATATTTAGACCCTTGAGCAAGACACTTGGACGCCAAGTATAGAATATTTTCAAATTGCATATTTCCCAGCATATAATCAGCCCAGTCCAGTAGCGCATTCTGGGATAGGGGAGTTGCCCTGTGTCTGCGTCATCCCACATGGTCGCAACCGGCCACAGGGTCACTACCTCAAACATGGCGGCTGTGGCTGAGGAGCCATTTTTATTTAACTTAATTTTAAATTATTTAAATTTTATATCCTCTAGTCGCTAGCAGCTACTATACTAATAGCTCAGGTCTGCATTATTCAGTGGGTACCATTTTATAGGTGGATTATTTGTCTTTTATAAAATGAAGATTATCCAATCAAACCCATCGTCCAGACATGTACTAGAACTTTCTCTCTAAACCCTGGATCTGAGTATTATCAGACCATCATGAGAGTGTCCCTCAGATTGTACACCAGGCCCTCATCTGGGACGTCCAAGCGTCTTGGCACACCCATGGAGGTCTCCGTGGGCCAGCCTCAGCCCCACCATGCTCGCCTCACTTCCTAAGATTCGTCTACACAACACCATTGGCTAGGGTAAAACAGGAGTTGACCCTGAGATAGTAAAAATAAGTTATCATCCACCTGTTTATTGAGAGTAAGATCAGAATGATGAGTGTTTACCAAGCTCTTTGTCCACTGGGTTAAGTACTTCACTCTGGTCTCCCCTGCAGTCTCAGTAGTAACCCTACACATCACAGATGCCCCACCTTCTCTTACTGCTCACGAAACTGACGCTCCTCAGAAAAACAACGTTTCTCAAGTTTCCACCTTTAATTGATGGGCTCACTAGATTGCAAGGTCCTAGAGAGAGGAGCTCCTGCCTTGCCCACTCTGTCATCCTGGCGTAGAACCTGGCAGAGTGGGACGCCTGGGAGGCTCAGTGATTAAGCGACTGCCTTCGGCTCAGGTCATGATTCCAGGGTCCCAGGATCGAGTCCCGCATCAGGCTCCCTGCTCGATGGGAAGCCTGCTCCTCCCTCTCTCACTCCCCTCTGCTTGTGTTTCCTCTCTAGCTGTGTCTCTCTCTTCAAATAAATAAATAAAATCTTAAAAAAAGAAAAGGAAGAAAAGAAAAGAACCTGACAGAGTGAATACCCCTCTAATGTTGGTTGAATGACTACATGGGTCAGGTTTTAAATCTGGGTCCAACTACCTCTGACGTACACATGTGTTCCTGACCACAGCTATGCTGCCTGGCAATCAGTTATTTCAAATCACAGGGATTTTGAGTCTCCGAGAGCAAGAGCCAGACGCTGTCACCTGAGCAGCGGGCAAGGTTTTGGCCACAGTGCAGACATTGCCAGGAGACGTTACTCGCGAAAGCAGGTGGTGGCAGGATGTGACCCACAGCCCGAGGTTTGCAGACTCCAGCGGACGGCCAGCACCTGGTACTTTCCCATTGTTTCATTGACACAGAGCTGATCACACCGTTTGCAAAGTCATGTCCAATAATGTCACCCAGCAGCTTCAGCTTGAATTTCTTCCCCATTTGTCTTCCATATGTCGGTAAAGTACTCCGGATTATTTCTTCTTCATTTTGATGACTAGAATAAGGATCTTTTATTCTCCTCCCCAATTCCCTAGCAATTCTGTTCCTGATAAATACCCTAGAGGTCGGGCTGAGAGTCCCACCCACTAACGAGGGTAACCATGTCTAACAGAAGCTCTGATTCATTCTCCAGATACAGGCGCACAGACGGAATTCCTGCCCGCTCCAGGCCTCAGCCTTCAATACTGGGAATGTATTTCACCAGTGAGAAGAATAAATGATATCCGGTCTCTAGAAATAGAGAATCCAAGGATGACATAAAGGTTAACTGGAAAATGAATAAAAACCCAATGTCTACACTGGATACAGGAAAGACCAAAGGGCCTGTTTCTAAGTGTGGTTCGACGCTGAGACCATAGAGCTAGGTCTTACCATAACACCCCAGAGCAGGCAATCTGTTCCCACGTTATTTTATTCCTGTTGTCGACCTGGTGCTGATGAGATCTGAGTTCAGATTTTGAAAATAAATTCAGTCATTGGTGTGCTTGCTTTTCAGCCTGAAGAACTCCACCGGGATCTGCCCACATGTCTGAGAACTTGTGCACCGGCTGTCTACACATGTGAATCGTCACCACCCAGGATCAAAGACCTCCAGCTGGAGGACCCCAGGATCCGAGGCGAGGCTGCCCAGCGGCCATGCTCCTGCCAGCCACTCTTTGTCTCCAGCCTATGTGGGTGAGCGTGGATGCAGAGGTGAATGACCCAGCCTTCAAAGAACAATGGAGAAAGAAAGGCCGTGAAGGGCTCCTGCCTCAGGCTCCTGCCTCAGGCTCTGGGAGAAGGGAGCAGTGGGGTCCTTGAGGAATGGCAGACTAGGTGTCTGACCTAGGCTACTGGAATGCAGCCCCTGTCCATGGTGCCTTGAAGAAATGCAGGCGCTGGGGTTTTAGATCTAATGTGGGCGAACTGGTATGCAAATGCTTAATTTGTAAATATCAACGAGGAAAGGTCCACGCTTCCTCTATGGGCCAACCGCGCTTGGTCAGACGGTCACCTACTTAGGACGTCTGCTTCAGCACTCTGAAGGATTTTCCCTTGATAACAAAGAAAATAATCTTGATGGATAATGAGGTCATCATCAACAGCTATCTTCATGGTAAGAGCAAGCTGAGAGCTTCTGGCAGCAGCTCTGCAGGCACAGAGGTGGGAAGGCCCCATGCATAAACGCCACCATCCACACAGATGGGCCTTGCTGACCCAGACCAAACGTACCAGCGGGACCCATGTTTCCCATGTCTCAACATCATCAAGTTATACGCCAAAATCCATCCGATAAAAAATGTTCTATCCCTGCTTCCTCCCAAATGTACCTACATGATGACAAAATAGACAACCTATGCAAACTTCGGGTTTAAGGATGGAACATCAGCAAGTCATAAAAGAGGAGATAACTGATATTGGGAATGGGGTGTTCTCTTCACGGACAGCAATATTTACGTAAGTAATAACACGTAGACACGCGACATAACAACTGAGTAGGAATATTAAGTCTTTCACATTGCAAACTACTCTTCTGCTACTTTTTAGGGGTGCTGAGCTGCCTGGCAAGGATTTCAGACCCCCAACAAAATGCATAGGAAAGGGGCAAAGGAACAGGGGTCCTGCCCTCTGGGGAAAGGGTACAGGGCCACTCCCAGGTGATCCCATCCTTGCTCCAAGAGAGAGCCAGGTGGGGTGCTAATTTGTCTTTTCTCTTAGCTAGGGGCCACATAAACTGTCCTGCCATTTGGCAAAGCCTGTCACTTGTCCCACAAAGGCTCAATCCCAGATCTTTGCATTTGGACATAGAAGCTTCTTGTTTTACAGATGTTGGGGAAAGAGCTGTGGTCACGTGTTGCTTTGGGTCTGTGGGCCATCGTCTTGAGAATGATGGTTAAGGTAGTGGAAGGTGTAGCCCTTCACGAGGCCTTGGGTCTTGCATGACCGAGGAACCCATGTGCTCTTAAATAGTTTCCTTTTGTGCACGTGTGCACACGTGTATGTGTGTTGAAAGAGACCCATGAGGCACCCTGAAGTGTAGGGCCCGAGACAGACGTCCACCTGCTTGAACACCTGCTTGCTGCCGGGGTTCACAGAGTGCTTCCTGACTCAGCATGTTCGTCCCAGCGGTGGTAAGAATGCTGAACCCATCCCATCATCCTGCCGCTCATCTTGGCTTGTGGCTGTAAGCTCACCTCACATGAACTCTAGGAAACAGAGGACAGTTGCTTTACTACACGTCTGACCTGACCAGTGGGGTTTGTGCGGTGCCTAGGGCCCACAAGTCAAACTGGTGAGAATGTTAAATGGAGGAAAAAAACAATTCAATAAGGTACATGCAAAAGTTTTTACAAAGACTCCAATGCAACATAGCAGCTGGGTGATTGAGGCCCATAGATGCATTAGGCCACAAGAAGGGGAAGGAGTTTGAGCTTACAGGAGGGAAAGCGAGTCCTCGGCAGGTGAGGAGGCAAGGTGTGGTAAATAAGGATCATCTTGCCACAGGACTGAGAGCCTCTCGGGTTCTAAGACTTGTTTCCCAGACTGACTTTCTTCTACAGAGACTTCTTCACCAATGGGAATTTCCTTTACAAAAGGGGAAAATTATTCTCTATTTTCAGGCAGTTAGTGGGACATAAAAGAGCTTTTTGTGTCTCTGTCTTTAGCTTAAAGTAACCCATAAGCCGAAGAGGCACGTTTCGGATGGCCTGTCCTGGTCCCCTTTGTGGGCCATGGTCAGCCGCAGTTGCTCTAGGAGTGCAATGTTGTCCTAACAATGGATAGCGTTGTCCTCCTTGAAATCATTAAAACTGACCTGATGCAGTTAGTTCTCCAACAAAATTCCAAATAGAGCAGCTGAGGGTCTCACACAGAATAATTTCACGTAACGGTACTGCATTGCCTCGTAGGTGCTATGCCCGCGAAGCATAAGACAAGTATGAATGGGAGATATGGCGGGCGTGGTATGAGGCTGGGGTGTCCTGAGTGGTGCCGTGCCCCCACAGCGGTGCTGCAGTGAGACGTTCCCCTCAGGGGAGTCACGCCAGTCTGGCGATGGCTGCTGTTTCCATCTCAGAGAGCTGATGGCCACACGTTGTCAGGGAGACAGTGCTTGTTGGTTGGAAGGCATGCGAAGAGAAAAATTGCTCTCGCTTTTCAGATTTTGGAACTTTGTGGGTTAATTACCTATTTTATAGATAAGTAATGGGATGACCAAGTGAGTCAAGGAAAGTGGGCCCAGAAAAGAGGCCGGAGTGAAGCAAGAAGTCTAGTTACTGTTTCAGCAGGAGAAACAGTGCAAGGACCAGGAACAGCCTGCCATCTGGGCATCCCATGTGTGTCCCTGGAGGGGCCACAAAACCAGAGGCCAGGTGACAGGAGGCACCTCCTGAGCAAGGTCCCCTCGTGGATTTTCCTCCCTCTTAGACATGCTACCTGGTGCCATGCTGGGATGGATGGGGCGCTCGTCGATGCTCGCCTTGCAGTGGGCATGTGTGCCCTGGCCAGGAACCAGGTGCTTCGTCAGCACCCTGCGTCCGTGTGCTTTCAGGGGAACCGGGTACCCCAATGGACTCTTGTGAGATCCCACCCACTGAAACAGGAGTGTACATAGTTCGTTATTTCTATGTACATAGTTCATAGCCAACTCATCTGGAAGGATTTGATCAAAGCAACCTTATTTTTGTTTCATCTTGTTTTTGGATCATTTTCCCAAATTGCTGTAGATGAGGCAGCTGTGGCTGTTAAGGAGAAAATTCTAGAGCTAAGTTTCCTGGAGCTAATTTAAATTGCTGCCTGGGGGTCAATAAGTTCTTGCTCTGCCATCAGGAAATAGAAACAGGAATCCACAGACAATCCATTATTTATTATCTGCGTGTGTTAATGCAAGAAATACCACGGCAAGTCCCGTTAGTGGAATGGTGGGCAAAAACACCAACATGAATGAATGCGTGTCGATATGTTTTAAAGCATTCAACCAAATATTTAAGGGGTGTGGGATTCATGTGTATAATTCTGTGCATTAATGTTTTCTGTGTTAACCAGCCACTGGTCCCGATCACAGAGGACAGTAGGACTTCCATTGGAGAGGTCTTAGACTTGCCTAGTGAGCAGTTAATTAGAAAAATTATGCTTTACTGGAAGTATGAGCTTCCCACATGGGGACCGCCTGTGGTCTCTCGATGGGGCCAGGCCAGGTGCACAGGTCACCTCTGCCTTCTTACTTTTCTTCAACCATCCCTCAGTTCTCTTTTTAAAAGAGGCATTCTTTCTTCAGATAATCTGATTCTATTTTTTTTTTTTTTTTTTTTTGTGGGGCGGGAAAGAGCAGGGAGATGCACAATCTTAAGCAGGCTCCACACCCAGCATGGAGCCCAACGTGGGGCTTGATCTCACAACCCTGAGATCATGACCTGTGCGGAAATCGAGAGTCAGGCACTCGACCAACTGAGCCACCCAGCTGCCCGAGAATCTAATTCTTTCCATGAAGTCAGTTGAGTGTGAATTTAACTTGTGAGCCCTTCTGTTTTCTTAGAGTGACCTAGAGTCATTTGGCCCTGAACCATTCAGTTGGTTTATGATTTCACCCTCCACGGACAATCCTAGCCTCATTGGTTCCTCTTGGAGATGACACCTCCAAGCCAGTGTTCACGCATCGTGTGGGGGCCCATCAGCACACACAGCGATAGGCAAGGGCCAGTAACTTGATATAAAGATGTGCTTCAGGCTGCTTGTCCCACCTCTCTTTTCCTAACTCACTTTTGAGTTAATATCCCAATTATCTTAAACTTAAAAACCATCCGGATGTGATATGTTATCCCTCGTAAGGCTTCAGAATCTCATGTAATGGTTGGGCCTCGTTTAAAAGCTGTGAAGGAAAGAGAGAGCGCAGGCTTGCGACAACAGACTAATTTGCTATTGTCATTGCCGGACGGGGGTGTTTCATGTTAGAAGGCCTGGGCAGGTGGGGAAGTTCTTCCTGCTGTGGTGGGTGGCATGTGGGCGGGGGGGGGCCGGAGCCCCGAGGCAAAGCCACACTTCCTTCCACCAATGCCATTCAGAACCTCCGTGAGCTCTCCGGTCTCCAAGTTTACGGGCATTCTGATCTGTAAACTAAAGAAGACGGATAGAATCTTTCTATGTAGTTACTGTACTGGAATGCACATGAAGATTTGAGTGAGTGTGTGACTGGACCCTTAGTACACCTTCACTTAATGTTCCGCAGCGTTGCTGCTAGTACTACTAGTGTCACTACAGATTAGAAAACTGAGAAACATCCCTTGGCTCAAGCAAAGCAGCCACCAAAGGGCCAAAGCTAGGATTCAAACCCACAGTGTTTTCAATCATAAACAGCCCAGGATTGAACTGAATAGTCGAATCTAGCGTGGAGGAAAGGGTAGGATCTCATACTGGTTTCCCATCTTCCTTCTTCTAAAGCATTGTAACACCCTGGGAACATGCTCTGTGAACAGGCCACAGCCTCTCAGACCACACGCTTTTCCTAACGTCGCAAGACAACTGAGTAGTGAGATCATCTCCGCTAAACCCCGGCAACTAGCCCTGCAGTGGCCTCGGGACTAACCTGCCTACGGCCCCTCCATTTGGAAGACTGAGGCTGCCCGCCTCCTCCGAAGATCTGACTGTCCTGGAAGGGGCCGGTCCCTTGCTTCCATCTCTGAAATGTGCCTGGAGTTTATAATATTCAGTGACAAAAATAACCAGCTATCAGAATGGCTAGGAAACTTCCTTTCTATAAAACCCATTTATTTAAAGTACTTCTGAACATGGCTACACTAGCATCCTTTTTTTTTTTTTTAATCTCCTGCTAATCCCGTGAGCACTGAAGACCAAACCTCATTCAGCAGGTGTTTACTGACGACATCACTCCCTGCAGGTGCCGCGGAGTGTGGGGCGCTCCTCCGCCCCTCAGCTCCCCTGCCTCCCTCTCTCCTTCCCCTTCTCCTCGTTCTCCTCCTTCCTTCAGTTCTTGGCTTAGTATCTGCCGGGCAGCACACCCCAAGGACACGCGGGCGTGTACATGAGACACACGCCTCTGTCTCAGAGGTTCCCATAGGAGAAAGGAGACAAATCGTGAGTAAGGTAAACAGCACTGTGAAGTCCCCTTTCAGGCTCGGGCACACAAGCGGCTACAGAATGCCACAGAATGGCGCTGTGTTCTGCGGGGCAGATGTGGATGGCACCGGAGCTGAAAGTCATGTCGCGTCCCCTCCACCTTTGTTAGTGGACTCAGATCCCTCTTATGCTGAAACACGGACCTCACAATGGCTCGTTGTTGTGGCTCGGTTGGCACTTTCTCTTACACATTCTGTTGCTTTGCACAGAAGCACTACTATCTTTCTCGGCCCCTTCAGAGGGAGTGTTTTTTCATCGGAGCCTCCAAAGCGTTCCATTCTGTGCAGATCTGTTGGCAGAGGGTGGTAGAGGGTCCCCTGGCAAAAGGACGAGTCGGGATTTTGAACAAAAATAAACAGCTGGCCAAATGTGTCCAAGAGGCAGGCTTGCCAATAGCTGGAGATATTGGGCTTTCTGGCTTGCGTTGGACACCCAGCCATCCCTCTCTGAACCGGGTCTCCACTATCACTGGCTGGGATGCAGGGAGGAAGTGGGTCCTTCTCTTCGGGCCATCGCATTTCTGGGGGCAGAGCAACTCTCCTCTGGGACATGGGGGCCCCTCGATGTCCCACCAGCAGCAGGACACAGACATAGGCAGAATCTGAGAAAGGATCCTTGGTTTTCCTCTGACCCATCATCTCGGAAACCAAGCACATCCAGAAACTGACCCAGAATAGATTTTGCAAACAGTATGAAAAAGACAACCAGAAACCATTCACCCCCTTCCACTCACATAGGAAAGAACAGTGCACATACCTTGCCTATTGAAACCATAATGTCCAACGTGACCCCAAGTGATACTTGGAACGAGTCCGTCTCAAGGGGAGGGGGGCGGGGGGACATGCATCCATCACCTCTAGTCCCAGGAAAATCACATCAGCTTCCCAGGGGGTGCAAATGGGCTATTTCATTATATGCTTTGATGTGTAAGTTTAGATTATTGCTGTTACTGGTGCTGCATATATTAACAATATGCATTCAATTTCGGAGACAAACCAGGCTGAACCTCACCAGCAGATAGGGTCCCTTTTTTCTCATCCACTTTCTCTTCCTCTTGTCTCCCCTCCTTCTTTCTTGAGTGATGACACTGATGCCTTCCTTTAGGACAAATCAATAGTAGGATGTCAGCTCTGGGACCTGGGGCTCCCACGATCTCTCAGACCTCACCAAACAGGTAACTTCAGGACAGGGAAGGCACGGTAAAAGGTAAAACACAACTTTTCCAAGATTAAGAGAGCTTATTTCGTTACGTAAGTGATAACATGACAATGATGGGAAAAGAAACATATGATATTATAAATGACAAAGAAGGAAAAAATCCTCGTAATCCTTCAGGGAAAACCACTGTTAACGTTTTTTTATTTATTCCCAGGATTTTCTCCATGTTTGCATATTTGTGCCTATAATTTTTGAAACACGATAAGATTTAATCCTTCCTAATGGACACATCTGTCTCTGTGGTCATTAGGCTTCTTACATATCTTATTGGAAAGCAATGCCAAGAGATTTCTCACATATATCTGTGCATCTGTCTCTTTATTTCCTTAGATTAGTTTCTGCCAGTGATTTTGCTGGGTCAAAAACTGCTCGCATTTGATTGTTGTTTCCTATGCCCAGAAGGTCATCAGAGAGGTTGACAACATCCAGCCCCAGAAGAGGACAACGCTCTGTGTGGCCCCCAGGCAGCTGGGGGAAGAGGACACAGACTTAGGTCTTTTTTAAATTTTATTTATTTGAGAGAGTGAGCAAGAGAGAGAGCCCACAAGTAGAGGGGAGGGTCAGAAGGAGAGGGAGAAGCAGGCTCCTAGCTGAGCAGAAAGCCCAGTGAGGGACTGGATCCTGGGATCCCAGAATCATGACCTGAGCCAAAGGCAGACACTCAACAGACTGAGCCCCCCAGGCGCCCCAGGGGAATGCTCTTCCGCGGCCCTTCTTCTGTGCTCTGAAAAACATCTAGAACAAGTTTGTCTTCAAGACCAGCTTGTCACCATTGAAAGAAGTTCACTCTACTCCCTCCAAACGTCCCGGATTTCATAAATATTGGAAAGAGACTATGGAAAAATAGAGTTGGTAGAGAGGTAGACAAGACTTTCCAGAGTGGGCATGTGAGCAGAGAGAGGGTCATAGCAGGGACTGGTTTAAAACAGGAAGCCAAGAGGGAAGAAGTCGGGATGGGGACGCGGGAATGTAAAACCAAGCCACGTTGCCACTGGTCAGAGGGGATTCAGTCCTATTTCGGTATCTGAAATCGCTCATTTCATTTCGGGCAGCAATCGCCATCCTTTCCCAATCACTATTCGATTCAGCTCATACTATTCGCAACAGTGAAGAGTCTGGGAAGATCACAATGACTTTCTTCTCGAGGGTGGAATTAATTGTAGGAGCAAAGGTAAAATTTGTTGCATTTTTTATTCTTAGAGGTATTAGGAGAAGTATCTTAAAGCTTATCTTGGATTTTATAATTTTTACATATTAAACTAGATATTTGCTGGTTGAATGGGTGGAATTTCAGATGGTGGATGTAAGACACCCAGGTGGGGAGCAGCAGGCTATAGTTGTTTTCCCTCTCATCTATTCCACGAGGAGCACATCTATGATAGACCCCAGGATGGGCCAGATAGCATGCTAAGAACTTGGGAACAAAGGGAACCAACAGGAGTCGTTTTTGTTGGACAGCTGACATTGTTGAGGGAAGAGTTTCGTGCGGTCGTCTTTCTAGATTTAGCACGAGCGCTGACACTTGGGGCATCACCACACTGGGCAGACGCAACAGTGCAGGCAGTGCAAGCTCCAGTGATTGGCCCCAGCTGACATGATGCAGTTAGTCAAATCGGAGATTTTATCAAGTGCAAGATGCACCATGATTTTCTGTACTATAAACAAAGTCTGGCCTGGTAAGAATATAAAATGCCATTGAAAAAAAGGCCAAGATAAAATGGATTGGAAGACTGATTGTAGACATGTTGACATGTGAAAAAGTATGCATCTTTTGTTCATGAACTATGGGAGTGAGCAACTGTCTAGAGCTGGGATCGGAACCCCAGGCTTCAGCCCGCACTCGGCAGGCTGCTGGAGAGCTGTTGTTAGAGCACGGAGAGCCGCTCATCACAGCCCGCGGTGCCCACCACAGCAGGAGTGCCTGGTAGGAGATTGTAAAGAAACCCATGCTTAAGGGAGGACAGATAGGGACAGACTTTTTCTTGCTGAGGCTGAGCATCCACCTGAAACCAATATATTGAATAAAAGACAGCAAGAAGAAAACTAAAGTGTTCTCTTTATGGATGGAACATTGCTCTTTAGAAGAAGCATGCAGTCCAGGGAGGAGGAAGCTGACTAATGGGGTGGGAGGTCGAAGAGATGTCACAGGGGATTCGGGGACTGGGGTAGAGAGGTTGATGGAGATGTCAGGAAGGATTCTGGGAGAAGACTTCGGAGAGGAAGGTACGGTCCATGGAACAAGGTTTTGGTCCTACCATGATGGAAAGGAAAGGTGTTTATCCCCTTGGGGATGACGTGATCAGATTTGTGTTTGAGGAGAAGGGTGGTTTCCAGTAAGGGGTGAAGGAAACACTGTGGGAGCTGGAGTGGACGTGGCTGGGGCAGTGATGCCCTCACGTCCTCCTTGCACCGTGAGGATGAGGCCTCGCCCAGGAATGGCTCAGAGACCCCGTGCTCAGGACAGGGGAGGGTGCATGCTGTGTGTGGAGGTAGGATCAACTCCGAAGAACGAAGACAAATAGGCAGGACATTGAAATCCAAGCTGAGGAGTGTAGACACCGTTCACTCTCTCCACAGCTGCAAGAGAGTCATCTTGACAGCATGAAGGGAAGGTCAGGGACACTGGAGACGTCCTTGCCCAGGGACCTCCGAGCCTCCACACCAGTGTCCGTGACTGCCTGTCTCCGACCTTTTCCCTCTCTGGGGCAGCTAGTGCCCTGCGGTTCTGTTGACAGGAGCCTGCGGCCTCCTTGCGGGAGCAGATGGGAGCCGGCCCCCTGCCCTGGGTGCGGGGAATGCCCGAACTGTGACCGCACGGCCAGGCAGCGGAGGACAGGCCTGCGGAAGAGAAGACGAGGGATGGGAGTGGATTTCTTCCAGGATACAGTGTGCTGCCCCAGAAGCCGCCAGAAAGGAAGTCAAGAAGAGAGAAAGTTTCAAAGAGGCCCAGGTAGATGGCGTCTGAGGTCATCAGTGTTTGAAGAGTGGAGATCTTGGTAGGAGCAGAAAGCACACCCATCCCAAGAGAGCTCACTTCCCTCCGGGGGGCGTCATGTGCCCCCACGGCAGCGGCCGCTGGGCCACGAGGCCTCGTTGAAGTGGCTCCCTGGCTTCTGCGGGATTTGAAAGACCACACTAGGCCTTTGCCCCCGTCTCTTCTCCTCGGTCCTGCCTGGAGCCCGAGGGCTGGCTGACCGTGAAACAACCATCTCACCACCGTCAGAAGCTAAGGGGACCTGCTAAGAAGGGCATCGCACAAGAAGGAACCGCGCAGGTCCCTCTTGGCGTCTCATGGCCGCCGTATCAGCCTTGGGCTTCCTGACATAGGACCGATTCCATATAAACGTAGTTCACTCCCTCAGGTTTTCTGCTCCTCCCAGCTCAGCTCCACCGGCGGGGATGCAGTCCCCTGAGCAGGCTCTGCTTTGCTGTGGTCTCAGGACCAGCCTGGAAAGCGTGGGTCCTTGAAGAGTCCCTTTGGGGGCACGATGGTCACAGGGAAACAGCTGGGGGACCGAGGGGCAGAAGCCGTGTTGGGAGGATTCTTTTTCTTTTTCTTTTTTTTTTTTTTTAAGAGAAAGCCTTGGGGATATTGCCACAAAGATGCAAAGGACATCAGCTGCTTCTCTGTCTCAGCGGCGTGGAGGTGAACAGGTCCTGTTCCGAGATCCCTCCCCACATCGAGTGAGGGTGTGATATGCGTTCCCTCTCTCGCGCCCCTGTCATCTCTTACCCTGACTCATCATGATCCCTGTCCTGGCTGCATCCATGAGATAACACATCTGTGACCTCTGCACCATCTTGCTTTTCCTATCACGGTGCCCCCAGGTCAGAGCGTGCTGCATGCGGTGCTGCTGGGGGAGGGCTGTTTCCCTGCTGCGCACGTGCCTTGCGGAAGACGCGCTGAGAGCCTGGTTTGGATGTGAGAGGGAGGAGGAGAGAGATGACCAAAGGTGTTGGTTGGGTTTTGAGACTGGGAGACCAGAGGACAGAGGTCATCACTGATGAGGAGGGTTTGTGGAGGAAAGGTAATGAATTGCTTTTTCACTTGCTTGAGTCTGGGAAGACTTTGACACAAAGCAGGGACTGCATCTCTGATGATGCCGCCTTGGAATGGCACACCCGGCAACCAGGCAGCTTTCCTGCAAAACCCCTGGGGCGGCCAGGCTGAGCCTCCTCCTCTCCCAGGCTGCTCTCCCGCCTCTTTTCCCAGATGGGAGGAAGGAAAGGAAAACTTTAGCTCACAGGCAGTAATGGAGGGGAAATAAGATTCATCTTGTGAAAACACTTTTTAAAACATCCTAGGACACTTTGTTTTGTATGTCAGTTGTTGTCATTTTGAAACATTCCCAAACAATGCTTTCCCACGGGCAAGAGAGTGAGTTCTGGGGCAGATGCCAGGTGGAGGGCCTACCTCATCGGGTTCTTGTTAGGATTACAAAAGTATGTGCAGATTTCTCAGGCAGTGTCCGACCCACGGTGAACACTTGAGAGCTGAGAATAAAACTCTTCGGGCCAGGTTCACTGTTACTCATCCTGTTACTCGTATGTGCGCCCAGGACTAGGGGAAGAACACAGGGGGAAGGTCATTTGTCTAAAGCTTTTCTGGTAACATAAGACGAGAATCGAGATCGGTCCAGGAAATTTCATATGTGCTTATTTGGGAAGGAGCAGACCTCATCCGCGGGGAAGGTTCCTGAGAGCCAGCTCCTACTGGACTCAAACGCTCCCATTTCCCACCCACGGCTCAGGGAAATAAGGCCCCATTGTCTCCCTCTGGAAGCTAGGACAGAGTTTTTCTCAATCTCCCAAGAAGGCAGAAAAAAACAAAGCCTGGAGTGGGGCAGATGCTCTCCACACTAACCCTTCAAACTTCCCCTTTCTCCTGGAGGACTTTTTAGAGGAAATGGCCTTGTTTTAGGGTTTTGACTGTATTCTCCAGAATGGATTTACTGCGCAGTAGGCGGGTTTCTGGAACACCTCGTGAGGGCCGCGAGCTACGTGGGCACAGGAGAAGAGGGAGCCTGAAAGCGAGCATGGGGACTTGGAGGCCTGCCCTGTCCCCAGCAGGCTCCAGCCCTCCATCTATTCTGCAGGACTCTTCCCCTCTGCATGCAGAGAGCTTCCCCGGCTTCCCCATCTTCAGCACCGTAATACTTAGGCGCCTTCCCCAACACATCTCTTGTCATGAAGCGGGCGGCAAAGGCCCACCTGGACCACGCTGTCCCCTTCGCATAGGAGAGATGGCTGAGCTCGACTTAGCCTTGGAACGGGAGGCCCCATATGCCTCTGTGGCCAAATGAGAGTAAGAGTGGGATACAGTGACTTGCTTAGTCTGTAGCAATCCAGAGACTTCAGATTTCAGTTGGCTCCTGGAACCTCTGCCCTTCAAACAAAGAAGAAGAAGAAAAAAGCAAAGCTAAATAAATAAATAAATAAACAAATAAATAAATAAATAAAATCTCTAGGTGACCTGTTCTTAAATTAAAAAAAAAAAAAAGGTTCCTCATCCACAGACCTATGCCCAGAGCTCTGCTGATAGCTACAGTATTTATGACTCAATGATTCTGGGATGAGAGTCCCACAAATGTGCTGCAAATTGCTGCAAATTCCCTGGGTTTTCAAACACAGGGCTCAGCCAGCTATCTTTTCTAATGCAATAATTAATTCCATACGTCAGCTTAGCTGGGCTACAGTGCCTAGGCCTCTGACCCAACATTACTCTAGATGTCTCTGTGAAGGTATTTTTAAGATGAAATTAGCATTTAAATCAGTAGACTTTGAATAAAACAGCTTAACTTCCTTCATGTGGGTGGGCCTCATCTAATCAGTTGAAGGCTCTAAGAGCAAACCCCATAACCTCTCTGCGGTAGGAGGGAATTCTGCCAGCAGCCAGCATTTGGACTCAAATGGCAACATCAGCACTTCGATGGGTCTCCAGTTCCCTAGACAACTGCAGATGTTGGACATTAGAGCCCCACCGTATCCCAGTCTCTCAGGGTTAATGATCCTCTGGAGAAACAGAACTGATGGGATGGGGTATTCCACAACGTGTGATACTTAGACGTGCTTACACTAAACACCCATTGGCTGTGTCTCTGACACTCACACTTGCAGGGCTGCCCCGTGTTTTGTCTAGCAGCATGGAGAGGAGGGGTCAGTCCATTCCCCCCATGGGTTATCTAAGCTCTGCTCCGTCCTCCACTGGATGGACTCTTGCTCTCAGCTTTACTCCTGGCTGGAGAAGTCATCTGTCCCTTGTCACCCCTCAGTGCCCATCCCCTCCACTGTGGTCACTGCACCAGAATGAGGCTCTGAGCGGTTTCCATCAGACCCTTCATAAATTCCAGCCTTTGCAAAATCAGGACCATGTTCCCTGATGTGGCTGAGGACAGGCTGTCACTCTATTACCAAATTTGGGGGACACAGCCCTCTGCTAGGTCACTGTGCCTTCTCTACCTGACTTCTGCCTCAGCCCTGCCTCGTGTGACTGACCGTTTGTGTCCTCTCTCCAGCAGCATCCATGGTGTTTTCCTGGTACCAAAATAATAACACAAGAGGAAATAGGACTAAGATCCGGCACTATCGCCACCCCTTCTCATCCTGAGCACTCAGAGTTTGCAGAATGAAAAACTGATGGCATACTTCCTACTGTGGGTAAAAATTATCCTAAAATGTTAGAGACAAAAGTCCTGGGACATCGTCCGTGACTGTTGTCTAGTGTTCTGCTCTCCCTCTCCCCTGTTCGCTGGGCAGGAGTGAAGGAGACTCGGCAATGACGGTAGTTAAGGTCAGTGGGTCCTTCCCCTTTCTGAGGCACAGTGATAGTAAGAAGGAGGTACTCATACCCTTGCGAGTATCCAGGGAACACCTGACCCGCACAGGACTCAAAGCTTTTTAGGGTGTGCTTAGCGAGCCTTGGGCCCTGGGATTCCAAGTCACCTGCCTGAACACTTCTGGAGCTGAGAAATTATGAATGGGCAGCAATGTTGTTTTAAAAGTTCTTCCTGAAAAGTGGCTCTGAAACCTTTCTTGATTTACAGAAGGGCTCAGGGAGAGCTGGTGAAGGGGGGGAAGAGGGAGGGCATCCAGAGTTGGGCAACCAAGAGCACCGAGTCTGCTTCAGTGTCCCACTGAGGCCGACGCGGACACAGCGAGCCCCACAGAACTCTCTCTTGAAGCAGGCTGCACTCTGACGGGGACGTCCAGGTCTGCAGCGCCCTGAAATTTCCATGCTGAGGAACATACGGAGCTCAGGAGGTCAGAGAGGGATCAGGACAGGGCAATGTTTTCCTCGGCCCTCTTGGGGGCCCTGGTCGACAGAGACAAGCTCGCAGGGAAATGCACACACATTTACTGAATATGGGTAATACGAGTTCTATATTAAGGCAGCAGGAGAAGGGAGGAGGCGAGGAAGCGGAGGTGAGTGCTGACCTGGGCTGGATGAGGTACGGGGCAGTGGTGGACGAATGGGACAAATCCAGGGCAGGAGGGGCATCAGCCCATTTAGCTGGTTCCCATTCTTCTGGGGTCTCGTGTTTTCCGAGATACAGATGGTAAGGCCATGTCTTTCCTCAGGGACCAGGAAGGCCACTGCTGCTGGGAGGGTCTGCACCTGTCTTGGTCTGGGCAGGGGGCTGCAGGTGGCCCGCCCGCTTCTGCCCTTCTCTCAAGCTCCTCCAGTACCCCCTCAGGGCCGTATTTGGGCTTGGATGTGGTAGGATTCTGCTTCCCCTTCCCAAGGTTGCTGATCCAAGGGCCAAGGACAAAAGAGAAGAGGTAGAAGATAAGTGAGCCCAGAGGGGAGGCTTCGAGGACGGGAGCCTGAGACCTGGGAGGGCCTGCCCACTTTCTAAAGCTAGACAGCCTCTGTGTTTCCGTCTGTACCCCACCAGCTGTCCCAGGGGGTACCGCTTCCTCTAGAGATTTGTTTTTTCTTTCTAAGTCTTTAAATTTACCTTCTCTGGTCTTGCTGAGCTGGAAGGAGGGGGAGGAGCCCTGAAATGTGGTTTCCCATGATCCTCTCTTGGCACGTCAGCCCAGGGGCCTCCCCGTCCTGAGACACAGAGGCTGGTCCAGCAAGGCCCCATTTACCCTAAACAGACAGCTGCACCCCCTCCGCACCCCCAACACCTGATAGGCTCTGGCTGTCCCGGACTCAGAAATTCCAAGACCAGAGAGAATGCACAACACCCCCAGCTCTGGGTTCTTCCTGCTGGTGGTAAGAATCCTGAAGACAGAGTCTGTTCTCTCTGGGGGGGGCCTCTCTGGTGTAGACTGGGAATGCCCTCTGGGGAGAGCAGCATCAGGACCAGGATCTGCGTTCCCAGAGATCTCTCTGTGATGGGCGTGTGGGTGAGGGAGGGTTATCTTCCTTGTGAGGACGGTGGAGTAGTGCTGCCTTCTGGGGCCAGAGAGGCCAGAGGAAGGATGGAAAAGGACATGCTTCTCCTCTTGGAATGGGCTTCTTCCCGTTTATTCCTGTCCAGCCTCAGGGTCAGCTTGTCCTTGCATTTCTCTGCCACGTCTTTCCCTGGCTCCTGGGAAGGGGTAAGCTGGAATGCAGGGCTCTGTGAGGGGGAGGGTCCCGGGAATATGCTTTTCGCCCTGGCTGTCTCTACCGAGTGCTACAGACAGGCTCTTTGGTAGGAACTAGTTAGAGGAGTCTGCATCTTGAGGGCATCCAACCCACACTGGGCTCTGGGCTCCACTGGGGGAGGGGGATGGGAGCCAGCCCCGGAATGCTGTCCTCTGGATCTTTATCAATAGCCCTCCCTCCCCCAGTAACCCTCGGGAAATTGGCCCTGCACGGGTACCTGCCTTAAACAAAAAGAAAAACATCTCATTTTTGTCTCTAACTTTCCCAACTGGTTTGCAGTCCTCCAGCCTTCTCTCGCAAAGCTGACTGTGCTTGGAAAATTCTAGATGCATTTTGTTCTGCCCCGTGCCCTTCACATTTGTTCCCCCGCGGCCAGCTGAGGACTTCTCTGGGATCCTTCTTCTGGTTTCTTGCTAGCCTCCTTATTTGAGTGTGTGTGAATGAGTGTGTGATCATGTCTGTGTGCCTGTGTGTAAGTGTGAGCATGTCTGTGAGTGTGTGCACAGGGGCGTGAGCGTGAGTGTGGCACGGCATGTGCCTGTGAGCGCACAGACGTGTGTAAGTGAATGTGCCCAAGTATGAGCATATGTGTGTGATGGTGAGCATGTGTGTGCGAGTGTGCATGAGTGCAGGTGTGCGCTTGAGTGTGTGTGCGAATGCATGAGCAGGTGCATACAAGCATGTGTAAGTGCAGGCATGTGCTTGCATGTGTGAGCACGTCCGTGTGAAGGAGGGCTTGAATACCCGTGGAAGGGTACGGAACATTTCCGTGAAAGGATGACAGAAGGAGAACTAGTTAACTTGCTCTCTTCCTTTTTATTTTATAAGAAGAATTTTTCTTTCTGACGTAGGGAGAATGAGGTTTCCTCTTTCATTGAAAAAGAAACTGTTAAGTTTCTTCTAAAAGATGCTGGGAGGGCCAGGGAGCACTTGCTGGTTAGGTGGGGGCTGGAGGGCCCAAGCCCCCTTCAGAACAGAGGAGCCCCCCATTTACACGTCTATCGGCCCATCTGAGCAAGTTCGAGCTTTCCATTAACCCCTGGTAGCCGTAATGACTTCCTCATCCCAGTTAATCAACAAATACTGGTGTGCCACCAAATGGATTCCTGCGAGCGTCTTTGGTGTGGTCCCTGGGTGCTAGAAGGAGTGTGAGCCCCCTTTGTTCTCCACTTTTCCTGTGGGCTCACAGCACTTTGAATCTCAGATGCTCTGCCTAATTAATCCCCAGAACTCTCTTGGGGGAGGCACGGGCCTGTCCATTATCTTCACTTTGCAGATAGTAACAATTTATAGGGCTTGGCTGAGGTCACCGGAGAATTAGCATCTGAGCAAGAATAAAATTCCCAGTTTCCTATCCCGTTCCCTAGACAACACAGTTTCATCCTCTTGCTAGAAAATCAGTAAACACAGCCAAGCCTGCCTGTGTCGAAATGAAGGACAGTCCCAGACACGCGGGCTGGCGGCTGTCACACAGTTGGAAAAGGTACCAAAACGTAGTTCGTTTGGGGGAGATGTCTTACAGGAGGGCTCTTAGACCCCATTCTCAAATCTGTCACCATGACGAAGAACCAGTCACAGGAGCCTGTGGGTCCCAGACAGCAGGTGCGCCCGGGGATCTCGGGGCCCAGGGCAGGTGGATGGCCTGCTGTGATCTCTCCCTCCCAGTGGGTAAGGGTCGTGCTCTGGCCAGAGGAGGAAACAGCCCTGAAGGGCTGAAGTACAGGCCTGTGCGTTTCTGGAACGAGACGTCTGACGGGAAAGGATGTCCATCAAAGCTGCATTCTCCCCATCACACCAGCCCTCGTGAGGCACCCTTGGAGGACCGGCAGGTTCCAAGAGCTGTGAACGGGACTCCAGGCGGGCAAAGTTCCCAGGCTGACCTTGGGCTGACCTTTCCCATGTGCTCATTTGGAAAATCAGAAAGGCCTTGATGATCTCTTGATTCCCTCCAGCTCAAGTGTTCGGGAAAGTGTGATCGCTCCAGACATGTTTATCTTAGTTTTGATGGTCAGTTGTCGGAGACTCCTAAATGGGCTCCCACCCTTTTGGTAACATAAACAAGCTCTCAAACCGATTGTGGGAACTAAGGAATGAGTCACGAGGGGACTTCAGTCAAGTCACTAGAATGGAATCCCAGCATGGACCTTGTTCTGGGATAAGGCAAACGCATTCTTTGGATTCCAGCCTCCAGCTGGGTTTCAGACCCCATGAGCTCTTACCAGCCCGGACTCTTTGGGTGAGGGTCGCTAGAAACACCGAGACGATTCTGGGTTTTGTGATGTCTGCTTTGAGAATGAAAAAAAAGACTAATAATATAGAAATTATACTATTCTATAAGTGCAAGTTGTTACCAACCTGCTGCACTGAAATGCTTACAATTATTATTAATGTATTTGAAGTGATTATCAAAGAAATAGGCATTCTTTACATTTTGAAAATTGCAACCGCTAAGAGGCATTCCATTTATCATGCATTTAACTTCTGAGACAGAATGAATCGTTCTCCTGATAATTATCAAAACTGAATGTTTACAGAACACCCTCTCCATAAATCTTAAAAACTGCATATCCTTATACGAGAAATCACGTCTCAAGATTTGGAAGTCACTGCAAACACATATTGACTATTTAAAGCTAACAAATGGTAAACAGACATATCATTGTTCTCATTAGTCTGGAAAAAGCACCTTCGTACCACCCCTCCCCAAGTCCGATGTTGCCTTTGATGAACTGGTCGATTATTTCCAATAATATCGTTGCACAGCGAGGTGCGAACATGAGTAATGGCGGAATTGCATTCAGGAGGTTGGCCTGTGACAGTTCCCGTGCCGCCCTGTGTTTATGCCACGGGACCCCTGCCGCGGGTGGCTTCATCACCAGGGGCTCCCCTGCACCTGAACCACGTCCTCATGTCCCGACGGGCAGACCTCCTCATGCAAAACTAACCTGTATTTCCAAGGGGACTGAAAGATGATTCATCAATGGGAAGCCGTTCATTGGTTCGGTGCTTCAAAAACCCAAGAACGAGTCTCCAGGTTTAAAGTTTCCAGTTTTTTTGACATTTAAGAGAAAAACAGGAAAAGTTGGAGGAGAGGGAGAAAAGAAAGTCCATGACATTTTCAGTGAAGAGACATAGTGATGGAGAATTCTGAGAAATTCAAGGACAACCTGCTCTTTTCTGAACTAGCATGGCCAAGCCCAAGGTGTGGGCAGTTCTTCAGTGGTACTCCAGGGTGCTAGGGACCCTCGGGGAGGGGGTGCTCACCCTGCGGCCCGCTGCATCAGAGGGAGCCTGGATTTTGTCCTGACAATGTTCAAGGATTTTGCTAGGAAATGAGACTAGGGCGCTATCCTGGGAAATGTGGTAAGAAGTACACCGATCTGCTGTGTCTATAACCTTCTCCCATGGGATGTGGCCGCAGTGGGGCTGTCAGCACTCAGCCTCCCGGGCCTCAGCCCTGTGCCTGCTCCCAGCTGAAGGCTGTCCTGCCCAGGGCTGCCCACCTCCCAGGCCCCACGCCCCGAGGAACCGTCTCCGCTTGTGGCTGAGCGGCGGCGGCGAGCCTGCGGCAAGTTGTTCGCAGTGGGTTACCGCTCTGGCGCAGGTGATTTCTTGCTTATGCCTCTCAGGGCATCTCATCAGAGCTCTAAGCAAAAATGCCTTAAAACTGACCTTACCTCAGAGTAATTTGGGTGACCAAGACTTAGAACTTTCATCACTTTTTAAACTCTATACAAATACTGGAAAAGTTGTGCATTGGCCTTGGTTTTCCCTTCTCTTCCTCCCTCCCTCTCTCCTTCCTTCCTTCCTTCTTTCCCTCTTTCCCTCCCACCCTTCCTTCTTTCCTTCCTTCCCTCCTTCTTTCCTTCCTTCTTTCCTTTCTTCTTTCCTTCTCCTTCCCTCCTTTCCTTCTCTCCTTCCTTCCATCCCTCTCCTTCCTTCCCTCCTTTTTCCTTGTTTCCTTGTTTCCTTTCCTTGCTTCCTTCTCTCCTTCCCTCTGGAATTTAGAGAATCTTTTTCACTGTCATGAAATCTATTGTACTTCTACAGATTATAAAACTTCTTTTATTTAAACTAACATCCACAGCACAGCACTTTTAAAGACATCACTTTAAATTTTTATTTGGAAATTTCAACCCTATAAGAACTAGAGGGAGAGGATGACATAATAAGTTCATGCACTAATCACCCAGCTTCAAATGTTAACTTGAAGACGGTCTTGCTTCATCCGTAGCCCTACCTTGCGCTCCCCTCCCTGGGAACATTGAGGCAAACCCCATGGGTCATATCAAAACCCTTTAAAAGCAGGAAGTTGAACAAGAATCAAAAAGGCTGCACGAATGCTTCCATGAAGCTGGATTTTAAAGTAACCGTTTTCCTCTCTTCTGCAAACCTCCCCTCCTCCTTTCTTGGCCTTTTCTCTCGGGAACCCGGTACCACCCGGGGAAACGTGAGAACTCAGGCTGGCAGCCCAGACCCGGTCCCAGTGAAAACCAGCGAGATCCTGCATTTCCCTATAAAAGCCCACAGCTCCTTCCCCTGGATGGGCTTCTGGGTTTCTGAAGGCCACAGTCGGCCAGCAAGGCAGTAAAGTCTAGTGTTTCTCTTTGTCCAGAACTCTGTCTTCCTGGTACCTTTTGGTTCTGAAGTATGGAGACTGGTTTTCCACAACGATATCAGTTCTTCCATAAATATTTCAAAATGTCTCTGAAAGGTAAGGATTCTTTCAAAAGGTAACCTTGACACCATTATCACACTCAAAAAAAGACCAGTGATCTTCTACTATTACTAAATATCCATCCAGCGTTACATTTTTCTGATCTTCCTTTCCTTTCCGACAGTTTGCTTGATTCCAGAATTTCGTAAATGTCCGTACACTACAATTTCTTGACTTGTCTCTTAAATCACTCTTAATAAATATTCGGCTTCTGCTATTTTCCTTGCAGCTTATTATTATTTTTTTAAGATCTTCTATTTTGAATTAATCTTTACGCCCAGTGTGGGACTGGAACTCACAACCCTGAGATCGAGATCCCACACTTTGCCCACTGAGCCAGCAGCTATCCCACTGTGGTTTACTTATTTGCTTCCTGTGTTTTCTGCAAATTGGTAGTTGGACCTAGAGATTTGATGAGATTTGAGTCATAATCTTACTTTCTTTTTTATGCAAAAATTCCTTATAGACAGTATAAGGATTTCTATGTCTGGCCATCCTTCTTTTTTGTAAAGATAGCTTCCATTAATAATCTGCCTGGAGTAGATTAAAAATAGGGATTGTAAAATGGCGATACATTAATGTGATCATTCCTTTTTAACTTACTGTCTAAAACGTGTCTACAAAGGATATTTTCCCCTCACATATGATTCAATTACCCTGAGGCAGAATCCTACCAGAAAATTTATAGGAAACAATATATTTGCTTGATCATATATATTAAAATTATGTCTTCTTATTTACTAGTTTTCAAAACAACAAGTTGTTTTCTAGTACACTCTAAATATGACTTATGTGACTTGAGTATTATTATAAAAACCTGAATTAGTATCTTTGATGTGTACTTCAATTTATTAATCTTCAATCTATCCATTGGCTCATGAAAGTCTCTTGAAAGTGGTTCCTGAATTCTTTGGTCATGAGGCTAGTGGTCTCTGCTAGCTTCTTGCTTTCTGGAATGACTAGATATTATATACTTGCCTTGAAAATGTTCTTCCTTAAGCTGGAAGCAGTTCATTTCACCAAGGAGTTCTGGTTTCTTTTAGTGGGAAATAGTATTTAGAGACCACAGTCCTGATACTAAGGGTGCTAATCACTGCCAGATTAGTCACCATTTCCAGATGTTTTCAGAAGACAGAGCTAAACACACGAACACACACACATCCCTAAAGATAAGATACAATGTGAATTCACAGTATTGATCCTTGCAAATTAAATTCAGGACTATAGAATATCATTCAGTCTCCACCACCTTACATCTGTGTCTTTTCCCACATTGGAAATTCCTGTTTTCAATGACAACACCGTAATTGCTCATCTGATTTCTCTCACACCAATTACTCATTATACACACAGGTAGTCGTATTATCTCAGAATGGCTCTTTCATATCACTAACAATATGATTATTGAAGAAAGCATAATGTAGTTCTCAAGTTCTGTTTTAGCGTCCAAGCCACTAGGGGAGTACAGCTTATTAATATTCCTTAAAGTTACTTGGAATTTTTCTTCTCCGTGTGGATATGCCACTAATTTTCTAAACAGTTATGTTCATTGTTTTTCTTTTTCTTTTTCTTTTTTAAAAAAATTGCCTATCTAACGTCAATTTTGTTTAAGATTATATCAAGTATTTACATGGGTTTTTTTGTCAAATTTACAAAATGAAGCATGTGGAGGGAAGACTATCTTCTATGCTTGTCTCTCCTTCCTTCTGTCCCGCTACAGGTACTATATTTGAAGTTTACTGTGTGGAAAACACTGGTGTGTGTGTGTGTGTGTGTGTGTGTGTGTGTGTGTGTGTGTTTTCTCTTCTCTACTGCTCGCCGTACACGCTTCTGTGACCAGATGTGAATAAGCTTCCCCCATCGCAGTCAGATCCCCCGCTCTGCCACAGACCCTGACTGGGTGCCTTCCGACCACTGCTCGGTTGTAACACGGCCGGGACTCAGACTCAGATCCCACAGGTAAGGGGTTCAATCCTACAAGGTTTTATTAATGCCTTCATTTATCCAGACGGTGGGTTTTGAGTCCCTATTAGGGGCCCATGTTGTGGGCATTTTGTTAATGGATAGAGAGATTGAGTTAAAAAAAAAAAACGAACTCAGTTCCTACACACATAGAGCTTACAATCTGAATGGGGAGATGGTCATTAAAGAGAAAATACACAATATTTTTGTGTACAATTGTGATAAGCAGTGCTGACCTTGACTCTTCTAGGGATCTGTACCGAGAAACCTCTATTAGCGATGAGTTCAGCACTCTTCTAAGGACTTACAAACATTAACTCTAAGAAATACTCCAAATTAAATTATAGATAATCGAACGGTAGTAAGGAAGATTAACACATCTTCTCAGGTCGTGATTCTGTTTCCCTCTTCTTTGTTAGTCTCTACTAGGTACGGACTCATTTCTTTCTTCCATTTATGCCCCAATCCTCTGAAAACTCAGTTCTGCTTCCTCTGCTCTTACAGAACATACTTTTTCTAGGAGCTCTCATGGGATTTCTGACTCAGGCCAAAATGTGGTAGCTGGTAATGGTCTAGCCCTCAAGCCATGAACAGCTAGAAAAAATGGTTTAAATATGTGTTTTGCAGATATCAGACAAAAGAAAGTATATGGGAACATAATCCACTATAGAAAAGCCACGAATGAGGTGATCCCTTGATGTCTTGGCTTTCTGCCTGGATGATTCTTCTGCATTATGGCCAGGAAGGGGGAGCCCATGCAGATCATGGGGCCTCATTGAGATGAGGTGATAGAGATCAAAATTCAGGGAGGCTGAGATTACTGGTCCAAAAGTAAGTTCACAGGGAATGCATTTCTGGAATTTGTGGGGCAGAGTACTGGAGAGGACGGGGCCACACCGAGAAAGAACTCCAGAGTCTACTGTGAGTTTCTCTTGGGTCTCTGTTAGGACATTCTTCTGAACTAATAGGGTAAAGAACAACTAGTAAGGAGAGATAACTATCAGGGGAGTACAAGCTAAAAAAAGAACGACTGAGGTTCACATAGGGCTGGGAGGTATTTGCCCTCCATTTAGCTTGCATGGACAGACCTTGTTGAATACCCAGGACATTCAGTAGAGCCTCTGGAAAGATCATACCATAGTAGTAAGGCTAAACTAGACTTTCCTAGGGGCGCCTGGGTGGCTCAGTTGGTTAAGCGACTGCCTTCGCCTCAGGTCATGATCCCGGAGACCCGGGATGGAGTCCCACATCGGGCTCCCTGCTCGGCGGGAGGCCTGCTTCTCCCTCTCTCACTCCCCCTGCTTGTGTTCCCTCTCTGGCTGTTTCTCTCTGTCAAATAATAAATAAAATCTTTAAAAATAAATAAACTAGACTTTCCTTAAATCCATTCTAATGAAGCATAAAACCAACCCACCCAGGAATTATAAGGGTCAAGCTGATGCTCACATAAATGAACAGCCTTCCAGAACAAGGCCCTGTGCTCTGGAAGGAAGGCAGGAGTCCAGACATTGACCAATATGGATGATGCCGAGCGTCCAGTTAAAAATCACTAGAGGTGGTCCATGACCAAGAGAAAACTCACTTAATAAAAATAGGGCTGCACCTTCCTGATGAGCAAACCTAAAGATCTCACTTTAGTTGTGATCTTCCTGCTTGCCCTTGGGCTGAGTGATGCCTGTGATCGCTTCTCTGGGTCTGTGTCTTCCATACGTGAGACACGCCCACTAGCACCACTTCTAGCATCCCTACTTGCTCGCCTCTTGTTCATGGACAGGCCTTCTTCTTCAGTATCAGTCTTCCTCTTACTTTTTATTCCCTTTGCCTCTTTCTCACTGGCCCTGTGAGTTTTCTTGGACAGTTTCACTTACTCCTATATCTTCAACTAAAACTTGATTCAGAGTAAATTGCAGAAGCTTCTGCTTGTGTGCTACTGAAATATTGTAGCAATCATTATAATGTCCCTATGCCGTAGACTTCTTCAAACCTTATACTCACTATTGTCCCGTGACTGTCACATAACTCCAGCGTGATGAAAGGTTTGGGCACTCCTTAACAAAGAAGGAAATGAAAGCTCAGTGAGATTAAGGTCCTTGCTCAAGGTCACCTGTCTGGGAAGTGGTTTGGCACAATCTAGAATCTAGGATTCCTGCTCTTTGTACCATGCTCTTTACAAATCTGAGTCTCCGAGAGTCTAAGTTTCAGATCCCACAAAGGCTAAACACATGGGAGGTGAGCTCATATTCAGTAGTCAGGACACCTGCTGCTGAGAAATTAGCTGAAGATTTCATTTAATTTTGAAAGAGAAAAGTCTCCTTTTTGGGCAGCGATGTGTAGACAGACGTCCTTTGAATAATGTCTTTAAATGGACCGAGGCAGAGCCTCTCAGGTGATTCATGCATCACACTGACATTCCAAAGAGTCGGATTGCACAATGCGCTTTTGACTTTCTCCCTCTGAGCAATTTCAACTATGTGTGCTCGCATGTCCTGTCATGGAGTTATGTGCCAATGTAGTTGTCGGTTTCATTAGAGACGACGATCCTTATCTGTGTGGAAACAGGCAGGAGAGCCCAGGGTCACTCCAACAGCAGGTCTTGCTTGGATGGCTTACATTTTTATTTAAATCGGTAGTCACTTTCTTTAGAAGGAGTCCAGTGACTTACACAACAAGCATCTGTCAGTGGTGATGATAGCTTCCTTCCATAGCTCCTGCCCCATCACAGCAGTCGAGGATGCCACACGCATTTTCTTCCCCCAACCCAGGCATCTCTAATATGCTCATTGAAGGAATCCCAGGGTATCTGGTTTAATAGCTGACCTGGAAAGTCAGGAGAGGTTGGACACGTTTGGACTTTTCTCAGTTTGCCTTAGCACAGTCAAGTAAGGGTCAAACTCAGTGGTCCTCAGCGAACAAGCATCCCGTCCCTCACCATCCATACACACACACACACACACACACACACACACACACACACACAGCAACAAAAACTGAAACACAAACACACAAATAAACAAAAAAACGCCCTGAGGATACAAAATTTCCACTGAAGCTCTTTTCAGTCCAGAACTCTTTCACCATTCAAAATGTAAAGTATGAAAGCAACACTTCAACGATCTAAGAGCAGTATTTTAAACCAGCGCCTCTGTTGCCTGTCCTATCTAACACTTGTCTTTTATATTCTTGGGCCTTACGCATGATTGCCTACCTAAACTCTGCATCATAATGAAGTTCAACTTGTGTTGTTTTCAAAGAGGAAACAGATTTCATATGTATAGGTATTAGCATTTTAAAATGCTACACAATTTATGCATGGGTGCCTGAGGCATAAAGTGCTGATTTCAGTAGGGGGACGAAAGCGTATTTTGTAACTTTGTATGTTTCTTTCTATATGAAAAATACATGCTTGTGACTAGAAAGTGAAAGCGAGGATTTAGTAAGGGTTGAAGAGAGAGTTTAGAGTGTCGTTTCTGGAGCCCTTTCACTGCACTGGAAGTGTGGGTTGCTCCTGGTTTTCCACTTCTGTGTTACGTTGGTCTCACACCTCATCGTACCAGGGCTATGCCTAATGCTACACAATTTTAAGTGTTTCTGTTTTCCCAACGTGCAAGCACTTCCCACATCAATAGAGTGTGCTCTCGTGAAGGCTGTTTTGCCTCTCGCCAAGAGCCCAGACAAACGCTGTTCTATACGCTTCTTTCCACCTTGAAGCAATTAGGTTTAAAATGGAACTGCCGAGGTAGCTGTGGCAATTAAATTGGCATGAAAGAAAGAGTTTTGTTGACTTGTGTTTCTAGAAAACATAGAGTGTTGATTTCACTGGAAAATATATTCCCATCACTGGTTTAATAAGTGGAGCATCGTGGGACTGTGTGCCAGGATGCACAAAATTTGAAGTTGAAACCAGTACTAAAAGAGCATTATGGGAGCCCTCAGATCTTAAATGGAGATTCTGCAAGACCTCTAGCAGCGCCAGCATTGCACGGAAACTTGGTTTAGCTGCACAGTGAGGACCTTAGAGCCTGCTCAGCGCTAAGGACCCGTAGCTGGCCCAGGAAACTGCAGGGCTTTGTTATTACACCATATGATAAGCAGGGAAACTGAGGTTCATAGAATATCAGTAACTTATCCAAAGTCAGAAAGGTAGAAAGTGGAGAGATGAGATTTGACCCTTCAAAACCCATTCTATATATTAACAATCTGTCTCCTATTAGGTTATTCTACATTTTAAAAAAGATGGTTTCCTGTGTTCATTTCCGACAAGAGTGCTTATTCTAAATATTTATACTTAAATCAGATTTGTAATAAGTCAGTTTATTTAGAATATGTAAATTGTATGAAGATGATGTTCCATTCAAAGGCAGACATAAAGGGCTCTGGGCCAGCGGTCAGAGAATTGGGTCTAGAGCTGCAATGGCCAGAGCTTGTGCCTGTGTTCTCGGCTTGTGTAAGCCTCTTGGGAGTTCGGGAGGCATAGCTCCTTCATCAGTGCAAATAAAAGACTTAGCTAACAATCTTCATGCTCTCCCACTGCTCAATTTATGTGATTCTATAATTGTATCATTTGGCTAAAATGCATGTTCTTTTTCAATCTCTATGGCTTGTCTACTTCTCTTCAAGAAGAGAGAATAGAAACAGGTCTTGATTAAATGATATAGAATGGTTTACGGGGATGGGCCCCTGGCAGGCATGAGGACTGACGTCAAACAGTGGCCGCAGAGAGACCGCCACATGTCCCAGAAAACCCCGTTGGAAATGACAGATGGCCCCGGGTCACACAGGTGTCGCCCGCCACCTCTACGACTCCACCAGAGTGGATTAAATACGTTCTCTCTGATTTGGGGAAGAACTTGTGTATGGAAAGTTGATTTTAGCTGTCTGTGTCAGAGTAATAGATCATTGGGCTGAAAACCCTCAGTGCTGAAAAATAATTGCGCTCAAATCAAGCATTTAGCTATGCTGTTTTCTTCTGTGCTGATCTGATACAAGCCAAAGGAGTGGCGGCCCCTCTTTCCAGTAGCCATTTTATTTCCTTTCAGTCTATCGATGTCTAGTACATATATAGATTTTAACATAAATAAAATTGGCAACATTTAAGTATTTTTACTGTTTTCTTTAAAAAATATGTAACCCTGTAGCCAATATCTATTGTTCAATTTCAAAATCTGCTTTATTTAATTTATTTGGTAAATATATGAATAAATAAGTAAATTTATTATGAAAGCAGGAGTCTTCCTTCAACAAGGGTGTCGTAATGTTCTCATCTAGACCACAGACAATATACAGGCACGCCTGAGACACAACTCAAGTTTCGCTCCAGACCGCGTCGATGAAGTGAATATCACAATAAAGCAGGTCAAATTCTTTATTTGGTTTCCAGTGCATAGAACAGTTGCATTTCCACTACACTGTAGATTAGTAAGCACGCACCTGCATTATGTCTACAAAAGCAATGTATGTCCCTTAACTAGAAAAATACTTGGCTGCTAAAAGATGCTGAGCATCCTTTGAGCTTTCAGAGGATGATAATCACTGATCAGAGAGCACCATAACAGATATATTCACGATGAAAAAAGTTTTAAAGATCGTGAGAATTACTATAATGGGACACAGAGACACGGAATGAGCAAAGACTGTTGGAAAAATGGTCTTGGTTTACTTGCTCGGCTCAGGGTTGCCACTTTCATTTGTTTTAAAAATATATATATTTGTTTAAAAAAATATATATATATATATAATCTGCAAAGCACAATCAAATGACATGCAATAGAATAAGGTATGCCTACATTTACATTTGGGTCTCCAAATTCTGTTAGGAGAGCTGAAGCTAGGCTATGCAATGGCGACAGACCCCTAAATCTCAGTGGGTGTAGCACTTCTGTCCCAGTGTGATGTGGGTCAGCCAGGCATCTTCCAAGTGGCTTTGAGGGACCCAAGATTCTGTCATTTTATTTTTTTAATTAATTTTTTAATTTTTATTTTTTTAAGATTTTGGTTATTTATCAGAGAGAGAGAGGACACATGAGCAAAGGGAGTGACAGGCAGAGGGAGAAGCAGGCTTCTCACTGAGCAGGGAGCCCGATGCGGGGCTCCATCCCAGGACCCTGAGATCATGACCTAAGCTGAAGGCAGATGCTTAGCCGACTGAGCCCCCCAGGCATCTCAGGATTCTGCTGTTTTAAACATGTGGTAAAGAGAGCATAGGAAAACGTGCAGAAGTCTTTATGGTCACGAGATGGGCTCTGATGAAGATACAACATTGTGTCTGCCACAATTCCTTATTTGAATTTAGAATGATACTTTCTTCTCTTGAGAAAACAGATGAATATATCTTCTCCACACACCTCAAAACCAAAGGAAAACAAAAGAATTGAAATTGTTTAAGAGGATGGCAAGAATACTCCAAAAAAAATTTTATTCAATGACAATGAAAATTGTTCCCAAATGTTTACTGTCTGTGAACTCAAATAAATAGATCTAACTCCTACAATTCAATAGTGGTAGCTGACATTGATTTTTATTTAGGCGTACAACTTTAGAAAAAGGTGACACTTCAGAATACAGAAGACTTTAGAAGCACATGACAAAAATGGAGAGGAGCTAAAACGTCATTAAATACCTAAGTGATATATCACCTAATTGCAGTTGTGAACTTTATTTGGATTCTGATTCAAACAAACTATTAAAAACGAGACATTTATGAGATAATTAGTAGTTTGTATACTAACTAGTATTTGAATGCATTAGAAATTCTTAATTTCTAGGTGTAACAATGATACAGTGACTCATTTAAATATAGTTTCATATATTTTAGAGATACATACTGAAATATTTAAAACTTAAATGATGTGATGTCTAGGTTTTCTTTTTTTTTTTTTCAAAATAATAAGAGAGGAGAGTGAATGGGGTAGGAGTAAAACGAAACTAATCTTGGGTTGGTAATTTTTGAAGCTGGGTTCTGGATACCTGAGGATTTGTTTTATCATTCTGTCTACTTTGTTTACATATATTATTTCCCACAATAAAATTTAAAACCACCCCCATTGCATAATATTTTATTTAAGGGATTGGTTATTTTACTCTTGATTCATTGCCTCTCTTTTTATATCTAGATTTCTCTTCCTACTTATTTTTCTTGTTTTAAAAAAAATGCCACTCATTCCACATTGACTGTTCTCTCAGAGTCATCTTTAATAATGTGGGTAGAGAACGAAGATGAGGGTGCACATAGCAGAATGCCTCAGAGCCCGAGTGGGTGCTCTCGCTGTCCTGGGCACCTTGGGATGTGAAGGTAGGGTGAGAACCGATGCCACGGTCAGTTTATACAAGTGGCTGGTCAAAGAATCTCTCCTTTCATCACTTCCCGAGCATCTCCCTTGAGTAGTCACGATTGCTTGAGAAAGATTAAGTCCCTTAGAACAAAGGGTCAGTTTCTGGAAAGAGTACTAAATGTTTTAGCTTAGTCAATTTGACAGAACCTCTGCACCAAAAAATAAACAAACAAAAACCCTTTATTCCTGACCTAAAAAAAATGGGCCAACTCAGTCATAATGAGGAATAGTCTTCTCCAAGTATTTTGGGTCTTGCTTCTAGTCCCGAAGCTCTTGAGATTTGGCTACTGACTATGACCTAGAACATTCTCAGTACAAAATTCAAGGACCTATTTATTTATTTTTTTAAGATTTTATTTATTTGACAGCGAGAAACACAGCAAGAGAGGGAACAGAAGAAGAGGGAGTGAGAGAGGGAGAAGCAGGCTTCTGGCCGAGCAGGGAGCCCGATGTGGGGCTCGATCCCGGGTCTCCGGGATCATGACCTGAGCCAAAGGCAGTCGCCCAACCAACTGAGCCACCCAGGCATCTTCAGAATTCAAGGATCTTAAGAGTAAGCTCCAAGGTCACAGTTAAGAACAATTATTGACTTTCTAGAGAAACAACACTTTCTTTCTTTCTTTCTTTCTTTCTTTCTTTCTTTCTTTCTTTCTTTCTTTCTTTCTTTCTTTCTCTCTTTCTCTCTTTCTCTCTTTCTTTCTTCTTTCTTTTTCTTTTTCATCTTCAGCACTGTTTATCAAAGGAATAAAGCTTCATTTGTACTACTTGGATCAAATGAGGGAAAAGATTTATAAAATCATAGTTCATGGTTTAAATCAGTCCAAAGGCCATGCTTTTCCTTCCTAAGCTGATGAACTGGGCTCCTCTTATATCCGGTCAGGTTCCTACTAAAGAGTACCTCACCACTGTGTCCTATGTCAGACCCTTTCATTGAAATGCAAATTATACATTTAATATGATGAAAACTATTTTGATGATGCTTTAGTATAAAGAATATGTCAGTATTTCAGTATTCTTCAGTCCTTTCCAATTGGTTTTCCATTGCATCTTCAATACAATTTTTTTTTTAAAGCCTGTTGTCAGAGAAGAAAATCCTCCATGATCCAGTCATTCCGAACGTCCTGGCTTTTCTTGTCACACCCTCACATCTAAATGAACTCTAATGTGGTACACCTATTCGATGTTGTGTAATGAGCTCATAAAATGCCTTTGTGAACTATTAAGGTTGGAGTTTCACTTGGAAAATGTCAGTATTAATTCAAGGAACTTGGAAGAAAACAATTAGTTTCCTCAACTCAACCATTCAGACTTGCAGGTGGTGTTCAGGGGATTCTTGATAAGGAGCCCTTAGCAATATTGATCTAGAAATCTCCCTATATTACTTTAAATAAATCCCATTGGCTCCCTAGATGGGGAAGTCAAACTAAATTTGGCAATTGCTCAAATGACAATAGGAAAGAAGGTTGCTGTGGAAACCCAACTAGACTTTTCAGAACCTTTAGCCAGTCAGGCAGGCAGAAAGCGTCCACTGAGTTTTCACCTTCTAAATAAGTACTGGAAATAAAAACACTTAGTTCTAGCCCCACAGGACCATAAACATCACTACAGAGCATATAAAAAGTTACAAAATCATTATACTGTGCTTGACACCTCGTATGCTCAGGGAGCATTAGAGTTTGCCTTTAGAAGAGTTGAGAAAAATCAGTGCTGAGAAAAGGAGTGGAGTGTAAGACACATGCTGGGCAGTAATGTTAGATAGATATCTTGATTGCTGAGAGCATTTTTTAAAATAACTTTGCAAAGGAAACCAAGGTGAATGTATGATTATCTCTATCACCCTCCTCCTTCTTCTAAGATTTAGTCATTTACTTGAGAAAGAGAAAGAGAGCAAAAGTGGGAGGAAGAGGGGTGGAGGGAGAGGAAGAGAGAATCTCAAGCAGATTCCACACCGAGTGCGGGGCTGGATGTGAGGCTTCATCTCACGACCTGAAATCACACCAAGAGTCAGACACTTAACCAACTGAGCCACCAGGTACCCCACTTTCTTTCTTTCTTTCTTTCCTTCTTTCTTTTCTTCCTTTCTTTCTTTCTTCCTTTCTTCTTTTCTTCTTCCTTTCTTCCTTCCTTCCTCCCTTCCTTCCTTCTTCCCTCCTTCTCCCCCTCTCCCCCTCTTTCTTTCTTTCTTTCTTTCTTTCTTTCTTTCTTTCTTTCTTTCTT